>JAHWXV010099910.1:0-18119 GCA_024586415.1 Phrixothrix hirtus
TAACACCTAATGTACCTTATTTTAGAGGGTTCAAAGTATTTTTTAAGCCAATAAACAAAAAATTGATTTTTGAAAATTTTACAGTAGACTTCCCCCTTAAGTCAACCGTTGAAAACCGAAAGTAATCCTCAATAATATACTACCTCGATAGTATTGATAATATTTTTACCAGTATTAAAATTTTTAGCATTTTCAAATTTGATTGTAGGAATCATCGATAATGAGGAAACATTTATTCAGTCTTCAAAATATATATTTAACTCCATGGTCTAAATAATGAAGGTCTCCTAGAAATAATTTCTGGGAAAGGATAAGTGTTTCTAACCAACAAAATATGTTTATACTATTTTTAAGTCTTGTAGAAACCTTTTTGAAGATAGAGGCGGTAGAAAATAGTTTATGAACTACTGACGTATAGTAAATACTTTAGGTTGCTGATATTGTGACTCCCCGAGCATAAATTAAGTATCTATGGTGATGCCAAGGTCAATTGAACCTACCCGGTATCAGGTCATATTGTTTTTGGGGTAATAAAAATAAGGTGTTATACATCAGTGTCTTAACAGCCATTTATTCTAAAAAATTAAAACCTTTATATCGAATGACCGAAATATATAAGAATCAATTATATAAACATTTACAATATGCACTGTAACTTTATTCAAAAGTTATAAAGAAATCGTTTCAAAAATGAAGTTAATGCATAGTAAATCTAATATTCTTTAATTTGATGTTAACTTTAACATAACTGCGGATATTTAAGAATCTGATCTAAAAGGTGTATGAACTATAATCTACAGTTAAAAATAAATGAAAATAAACAGAAGTCTTTTGTTGAACATACTTCTGCACTAATTATACAAGTAATAACGGGCCCACATATTTTGCTAACTCCATTATGTATTAGTATTATTATTATTTTTACTTGTTATTAGATGTATACATACTTCTGTGCCTATAGACAGTAAATTTCTGAAATTATCACGAATACAAGATATTATGTTAAAAGCTTCGGGTTCGTTGTGCAAGGCTATTTGTTGTTTTTATATAAAGTGGCAATTTATTTATGGGTTAATATTGTAACATTCTTCGTTTTTTTATATTTATTAACTTTAATTGCTATTTATTCTATCGTTTATGACTACATGGTATTTACTTTTAATATTTATATGGTAGATGTTTTGGTTAAATTGTTTCATTCTAGTTTACTTTTAATCAAGCCGATATTTTATACATTAAAATTTAACAATCGATTTTAATATTATTTTATTTATGTTTCTCTTTTAATTGTTTACCCAATTTTTAGTTCAATAGATTTTATTAGTTCGTTTAAACTTTCTAGTCTTGCAAAATTAATAAAACTCTTCAATTGTTGAATTAAAAATATTTATAATATAAAAAAAATTAGCTTACATTCCAGTCACTTTAATGATTTTTTAGACACCATTCATAAGTGATTAGGAATTTTTTATGGTGTCAGGACAACAACAAACTATCTTTCAAGCAAGGTTGCGTAAGAACATTACAATGACACCGTCTACATTTAGGAGCTATTGGTACTCGAGTAAAGAAAAGACGAAAACAGCACATATTTAAGAATCTTAAAACTGTCGCAGAAAGTTAGTTCTCATAAAAAGTATGTTGATGCTGATAAAATACTCCTTTAATTTTGAAGAGCATGATTTCGTCGAAATACAATTGGAAGAAACGTTTCTTTTAAACCAAGCGATCTACATTAAGCTTTAACCGAGGCCGTCGATAGCTTAACAGGCGGGTTGGTACTGAAAAGTATCATACTAGGTAGGCTATTCATTACTTCTCGTTAATTGACAACGAAACAAAAAAATCTTTGCTTTGAAATATCATCACAATTTCTATTAGTGGATAATGTAACACACATTGTATAAAATAAAAACAGAAAACACAACCTAGAAAATAACAAAACTAAGTAGTATACATAGATAAATTTTAACATTAGGAACACTTAATTTACGCACATCTCTTAAAATTTCTTTGTAAACAGTGTTATCAAAATTTAATTAATTTTAACTGTTGCCATGAAAAAAATTATTGAGTCCAGTTAACACCTTATTATTTTAGATAATTAATAGCTGTTAAAATTACTTGCTTGAAAATAATATGTACTACTAAAATATTGTATGGAAACATACAAATTCTTTTATTTAATATGACGAAAATAATTTTTGATCATACTATACCATGTATAGAATATTTCACAAGTAACCGAAAATATGAAAAAAATTAATACCCGCTGTTTTCATATTGCTGGTTGGTTTTGAGAGAATCTAATGTAGACGCTAAAATATGACAATGATTAGATACAGTTAAAACAATCACTGTACTTGCATATGGGGTTTTACTTTTCTAGTTTTTGTTTCACAGAATTCGTCAGTAAAATTCTTTCTAGAATAATTATTTAGAAATATACTGACCACTACATTCAAAATATGTTGAATAATTGTATTTAAAGTAATTCCGCATTTACAAAAAAAGTTGCAAAAACCTCATTTTTGCCTAAAATTTTGTAAATTCGTAATGAACTTATTGGAAAACCCTTCAACATAAAAGAATGCAAATTCAGTTAACATCTACTTTATTGGACAAATACAATGCAACTAGTGCAGAAACTGGCCTACGTGAGTTGACTCGCACTACAAATCGTGGAATGGATTACCGGCATGTTTATTTATCGATGACCTCGCTTTAACACACGCTTTCCGTGTATGTAAACACTAATCCTTTAATCGCTAAAATTTAAGTCTCGCAGGTAGTAGTCTTTTCCTTGATTAAAACCGAATATTAGTTGATTATGTCCTATAAAATCCAAAAATTTGGTATGCATATAATATCCACAAATGATTAAAATATTATTTACCTTTAGTTTAGGAACAGTAATTGAGAAGGTTTCCATTCAAATTATCGAACACGTAAACCTCTGCTTAACTCTAGAGAATTTCTCTGATAACTAAGGGCAGTACTTTAAAAATTTACGGGCTTCCAAAAATCGATAACCCTTTGAGAGTCATCGTCTCATGCATAGGCTCTTCTTCGTCCAAAGTTTCTAAATTTGTTACAGTCGTTTTAACTATTTCTCTATTTAATATAATAGAGTATAGTATTAAAGACATGTTCGATTGCATTAATAAAATGAACAATGCTCAACTACCAGAGGGCTACATTCTAATCCCATTAGACATAGTTTCACTTTTCACCAACATCCTTCTCAGCTGGGCCCTCAACAACATTTAAAAACGCTAGGACCTAATCGACACTAATATCTCTCTCAATTGCAATACTGTTGTAGAACTACTCTCTTTTATTTTTGACAATTGTCATTTTATTTACGAAAACAAACACTACAAACAAAAATTCGGACCGCCGCTGGGTTCTTCTTTTAGCCCAATTATCAATTATCATCATGAATGATATCTTAGATCATGTTCTTCCTACTGTTCCAATCAAACCGTTTTTTATCGACAAATATGTTGACGACTTAATTTTGGACATTGATCATACCATAACAAATGACATTTGAAACTATTTTAACAATTTTTACAATAAAATACAATTCACGATCGAGTTAGAAAAAGGAAACTCTATACCTTTCCTTGATACGAAAGGCATAAGAAAGCTTGTACCTGACTGGGACACTAAACAAACATTTTCGAGGAGATACCTCAACTGCTTCTCTAATCTTATCATCGCCCATAAGGAAAATATGATTTTGGGACTGAAAAAAACAGAATAACAAGAATATCCATCCGATACTTGTTCAAATAAACCTGAAAATGTTATCCAACATCTTAACAAAGAACAGTTACCCAAAAGCATTCATTAACAATTTAATATTCAATCGGCCTATTCAAAGAACACACAACAGTAAAGTAATTCAAAATTTGAAATACCATAAAATTTCGAATATTAATCCCGTCACAAAAAAGTGAACAAGATCTTATAATCACAAAACTTTGAAGTAGTTACTTATAACAACAATAACTTAAAATTTCTTTACACTAACCTTAAAGATCTAACACCACGTTTAATGGAATCGGAAGTCATTTACAAATTAAACTGTTTAAATTGTGACGGAAAATATATTGACCAAATGTATCAGTAATTAAAAAAACGCACCAAACAACGAGAACGTAAAGATTTTGAATCAAAATAACAACAAAATCAAAAGGAATTTTTTGGAAATGTCTTACATAAATCAAACAGAGAATACCGTTAATTTCAATTCGGACACAGGATTTGCACATCATTTACAATTACCGTTTCCATTTAGACAAAAATAATCAAAATACACCACACTGACTTTATATTCTCGAATAATTAGTTTATTACAAATTATTTTGAATTTAAATAAAAATTTTAAATAATCTACTGATAACTAATCTTTACCTCTAACTTACGTCCTAAAATAAACCAAATCGTTTAATTTTTAACAATAATCGTTTAAACAACACTCCAGTTTTTCAATTTATTATTCAAAATTATTATAGTAATGCTATCTACTGGTAGAATATTTAATAAAAACGTGCACATCTACAATTGTTTTTAAAATTTATTTCACCGCTGGCATTTCTAAAAATTAGCATTACAGGTTTCATTCCTCTAAAAACTTATAATTAACAGCAGATGTAATTTCTTTATTAAAGGTGCATCAATTTTTATTAAAAATTTTACTATAGCTTTTAGTTTAAATTTTATCATTATATTGCTAGTTTTTTAACTATAGTTAAGTGTAAATGTGCTATTAGCTATTATTTATTAATGTAACAAGTATTTCATCACTTGTAATTTGCTTTTTCTAACACGCTAATTTTCCAAAAAAAAACTATTAATTAAAATTGTAGTCTAATCCTGAAGAGACAAAATCCACGCCCAAAATTTTGATTAATGAATAAAACATAAATTAGCCCCACATTTTTTTTGGCCTAACAAAAACCTGATTTTTCCAGTTCTCAATACCGACTAATAACTAACTTCAATGCAATTCTCCAAAGAAATCTTTAACTATGTGTAAAAGAGTATTGAAGCCGCAACAATCGTAGCAAGTTTTAAACAAATTATTTTAGCCGTTTTCGAATTGCAAAGGTAAAGTGGCACTTCCACTTGTTAGATTTTAATTAAATTCTTGCTGTCTCATATGCGGAAGATATAAAATTTAAACGCAATGTCTCATTCTTATATTATTTTTAGTTTTTGAGATATGTTGTTCACAATTAATACCTGGGTACTTTGGATTCCTCGATTTTAGAAAATTTTTTAGGGAAACTGCTTAGTTCATATAAAACATAATGAAGTGACTAAGAATTATATAAAGTTTAAAAAAATCGCTAGAACCGATTTCAAGAAAATCGTGAGAAACTAAAAATTCTGAAAATATCAAAAAATAAAATTCTCGATATTGCATCATAAAAAGTTAGCTATGACTTCAAATATAAATTTTCATATGGCTAGGACTTCTAGTTTCAGCTATTTCATCCATAATTACTGGCAGAAGGACCTCCGGTTACTCGATTTACGGAACATTTTCTGAGATACCGCTTAAATTACATGAAAGACCATTAACCGCCTAAGAAATTAAATGTTTTAAAAAAATCCTTATAGGCGATTTCGAGAAAATCATGAAAACTAAAACATCCGATTGTAATGAAATGTTGCGGTCATATGCACGAGTAGGTACAAATTTAAATTAAAATTTGATTTATCTAGGACTTTAAGTCTTCAAGGTATCGTATTACCAGGCAAATGCACGCGGGCACGCACAAAAGACGAACGTACGCACGTACGCATTTACGCACGAAAACATGCAGGTACGTATGCACACGAACAAACGCACACACAAATCTACACACATCCACATACACGTACCCATACACATACATTTACGTGTACGCACGCATACACTCAGAGGCCCGTTACCAAAAGCATGATTTCCACTAAACTTTCAGCATATAAAACTTTTGTCGAAAACAGTACTTTCTCTTTTACCCATATTTTATTTAGGGAAAGAGTAAAAGTAATTATCAGCTGAAGTCTTCCGTTATTATCACTATTGGTAAGCGTCAAACTTATTTCTAGTACTCTTCATCAGAATGGAGCTTAAGAGCTGAATATAGATTTACAGTCTTTGCTCTAATATTGATTAGGTCCAAAATGAAATATATTATAAATTTCATATATAAAACATATCTTTGCTGAAACAATGTTTTGTACTACCAACAACAAATGAATAAACATTTTGCCCTAAATTGCTTTCTTGTGCGGATTAATGGTTCAACTGTACTATTTGTAGCGGTTAATAAGAATTTATGTTTACGTAATGCTTGTCTCAGACAGAAGGAGAAACGGAGAACTAAATGAGGTATATTTTTACTAAAAATCGTTATATAGTTCTCGTTTTCCATTTTGTCAGCTAACGTAATTGAGCTACTTTATTAAATTAACGTAGCCAGTGTTGGTCGAGAATTTTGAGTTTTTTTAGGTAGAATATTAAGAATATGGCTATTCATTCTGTTGTTGATGACGAATCTAATATTAACTGTAGCAATGTACTCCGTATTAAGATATTAAATGGTTCACTTACAAGGTATAACTGAAACAATAGTTAAAGTATAGACTTTGTTTACAAATAAGTGTAGTAATATTAGTAAGATAAAAATCTCAGTAAGTTGCACATTGAAATTGCTACAGACTGATCGCACCGTATAATTGATTATAAGTTAATTAGAATGCGTCTGCCTGCCTACCTTACTCTATAAAGTGATCCCATCATTCCATCCATCACTAATGATTCCAAGTAGAGGGGTCTTTCATTAATTGTATTCTACAGGTTAATAACCTCAATTCTACTACAGGATTTCAGGTTTAATCGTTTATCACCGAAATTTGCTTAGTGCATATGATTCCTACGTAGGTTAAGGCTTGTTTGGGCTTATATGGGTTTTTGTATGTGCCAAACCCTCGTTTCATGAACCTATAACTCAACTTGAAATTGTTAGCATAAAAATAGGTTACTTTTTCTTTAGCATCTTTATATGATATATTTAGTTAGTTTTTCCATTAATTTTCTTCTAATTTTTGTTTGTGTTGTCAATTCATAGTCAAACAATTGCTATTGCATACAATGCATATGACATATTCTACTTAACAGTAATGTGGATCATGTCTATCTTGCCACTTTTTAGGTGTCTTTTAACTCGAAATAGTTTTTCAATATAATCGTTAAAACAAAGATCCAACCTAATCCTTTCATCGCGCCAGATAATTCAATTCATGTATATGTCGTAGTCTCATACTATAAATCAACTGTTTAGTAAGAAATCTTGACAGTACGTGAAATGCTGTCGAATTCTAAATTGAGTAATCATTCTATCTAAAGATTAAACTGTTAGACGTTGCATGAACCGCTCACGTGTAATGCAAATTACTCTAAGTGGTTTATGTTCTTAATTGATTTATATATTGCTTCAAATAGAATCTGCGCTTAGGTGAGACTTGGTAAAATAAAAACAAAACCTAGAATAGCAGGGAGAAGTAGTCTTAGTAACGCCCCCAAAAGACACCTCTATAAGCATCTAAAAAAGATATTTAGAACAGCCTTAGAAGAAAATTCATAGAAAAACGTAAAATTGGTGGAAATGTTTAGGAAACTGCAGTTGCCCTTATGCCCAAGAGAATCAAAGCAGATCATACTGATTGACTACACAATAAACTCTCTTTCTTGTTATATATTTCTACAAGGAATTTTCATACGATAATAGAATATAAGATTGTTTGAAAAACATTTCTAAATAGCAACAAAGAATAGATATCTTCTAAAATATTGGAGATATAGTAACAAGTATAGTTTAATTAGATAAGTAAATTAAGAGTCGGTCAACAGAAAAATATTATGTTCCACTTAAAAGTGTTCAAAGGATTTCAATTTAATTAAGTTATCAGATTTAGGCAAATTTTTAGTTAACACCATATATTTTTGTCCTAAATTAATTTAATTAGCGTTGAAGTTTATAAATTATTCAATTCAATAGTTATATTGCTTATCCATTTTTGTGTTATATGAAAAATATTCATTAACTCGCCTTAAGTTTAAGTACAAGGGATGTTGAATATTTAGTGAGAATTTTATCATAAAAGTCGTATTCGCCTACACTAATGCTAAATTTTTCTATACACGATCATTCTAGATCAATATATCTATTCTACATATAAATTAATTTCTTAGTACCATCCTCAAAGAACTGTGAAGGAGTTTCCCGGCGCGATGTTCGCATTACTGTTTTTCACCTCATCTAACGACTAAGTGCGCCGATGTTATAATGCTGATTTTGACCTAAGAAATAAATGATAGTTACAAGCCCCTAGATCGGATAAGTATGGTGTATGGATCGCCAATTTCCAGTTCAACTCGTTGGTAACACGTATTGTAATGAGTATGCGGACGTTCATTTCCAGTTGCAGTAGTGGTTCCACTTCTACTTTTCTGAGCGTAAAGTAAATTTTTTTTCACTAGACCTTTTAGCGGGTTGTAATGGTATAGGGCATTTATTGTTTGACCTTGCGGTAAATAATCTGTAAAAATTGTGACAACGATATTGCCTATTGATTCGACAATACATGCTTTAGTGGCGAATCTTTACTTCGTGGCCGCCATTCTTTTGAGTCTTGTTTCATTTCTAAATCGAAATACGGAATATACGTTTTTTATACTGTTATGTATAGCAAAAGCGATAATTTTCTTGAAGTGACGAAAATTCCCAAGTTGTTGCTCAGGTGACACAAACATAGAACCTCTCTAGCACTAACTAGTCATAAAAAATCGTGTGTACAGTGCTTAGTGCTATCTATCTCTGTAATGGTTGTTATTTGATCTTGAACTATTTCCTCGACTTTCCTTGCCTTTTATTTGGTATCAATACCTATTGGACATCCATTTCTGGGTTTATCATTAACTGATCCCTTCGGACATTTAAAATATTGAATCTGAAGATTCATCATGATCTGAGATGCAGTATAATCGCCAAATAAATCATGCAAGTGTTTAATATTTCATCTTTTTATGCCGCACAAAGAATATAATTGATTTTAATGAGATATAACGCATGTTAATAAAGTGTTTTTATTTGTAACCGTTAACAGCTACGGATTGACAGTTGTCACTATACCTTAATCAAAGACGTGCTCTACCTTATTAGGTTTGTTTTCCCAGTTAGTTATTCATTATCCACGCACTATTTCAATATTCTCACTAGATATTAAACATCTCTCGTATTTATAGATAAGGTCGTCTGCTGCTATTTCAGGATATCTTTCTGTAAAATTTTAATTTTGAGTTGAGTTTTCAGGGCACCACTGCTCTATTTTTATTGTTCTTAATTTAAAATAAATATTTTGCAATCACGGTTTCATTTGAATACTTTATTTACATTTTAAGTAAATTCATGCCTATTGTTTAATTTAATTTAATTTACATTTTGTATTTATCAGATCTCAATTAACTTATACTGATTTACGATCTAGTCAGTACATTCACATATTACACTTCTGCCTGTTTATGTAATTAGGTTAATTTGAGTCTGATCTATATTTATTTAAACCAACCGCTATTTCTTAAACACTCTAGTCAAATGCATTTTATCTTAAAAATTTGTTATAAACTTTAGTGCCTGTTAATGGTAAATGTATTATTTAGATTTTTACAATTCTGATGCTGTAGTACAATTTCCACGCTTTCTTCGTTTCCCTCAAGAAACTTCTTCAAATTTAAATGATTCCATTTCGAAACCCTTGTTCTTACCTTTAGGAACTCCAGATAAACCTAGGTGATACCGTCTTCGATTTATAAATACTTTTGACATCTCTAGAGTCAGTATTGATGTACAAGTTTAGTAAAAGGCTGGTTATCATTTTCACTGAGACTATGCTAAAATTTATCTGATCCTAGAATTAATGTAATGTTATCCTTATTATTGCTGTATGCTGTTTTCATTCGTTACATCCGCCTCCATAAGTTAATAAATAAAATTATTCAAATTCTATACTTCGTATAGAATTTATGACAGTGTAATTTCTATTTTGTTTATATTTTAGATGAAATCTTACTTTACTTACCTATATATTTAAAATATTTCTATTTCCTAATCAATTTACGCTGAATACATCAAGTAGTAGAAAATACCATATCGCTTCATGTAATATCTAAAATTTCTAACTTTTCGATCCAACGCTTATTTATTGCAGTATTTGGCAGCGTTTCACATATTATCTAGACCCTTCATGTAACGTTGAATTGGATTAAAAAGTTACAGTGTATAAATATATTAAATCGAAACTCACATTTGTTTTATACGTATTTTATTAATAAACTTTATGGCACAATTTCTTCATTATTCTATAATACTTTATAACAGAAGTATGTTTCCATTAAGCCAACAGTAGATATATAATTAATAATAACAATAAAAGAGTTCATTTGCATTTCTTCGCCTTTCTCATACATTAATAGTAATATACTGGTTTTAATATTTTGAAAACTACATCGTAATAGTATTAATAAAAAATCTTAACGTACCTCATAAAAATTTTATAGCTGCGAGAACTTTACTTATTATATTATTAACTTCATACAACTGGCTCCATTTTTAAATCCATATAATTATATTATTTATATAAGTACCTCTATGTAACCTGAATATCTGTAGTAATTTTTATGTGTTTACTTATAAATATAAATTATTTTATTTAAAATATGTACATTTAAAATGGAATTTTGTTCCTTAAAATTTGAGTAGTATTAACACTATAACCACTGTGCTGGACCCACAGGATTAGCAAATCAGTTTCCATTCTGACAAACTGATCCCGAAGGACGTAGAAACTTCGTATCAGTGTGTGGGGTTGCACGTTGGGTTAATCAAGCATTCCTTAATTAGAGGTAGATTTTAAGTGGAACTACAATAACGCTTAGAGTTTTATTACATATAATCTTCTAAATTTATAAAAACGGGATTATAATAAATTTAAAAATAAATTGTACTGATATATTAGTATTTTGTATATAAACACAAAAGTCAGTGCGCATTATTAAAATATTACATAAAAATAAAAATCGTAACAAGCTTAAATGCAACAATCGTAAAAATCATAAAAATGAATGGCGATTTACTTTTAGACAATTGCTAATTTTAAACGGTATTAAATCCATAGCAACGCTGTACCAATAAAAATAATTTTCGATCAAATTTAAAATATATCAAACAAAACATGCCAAAACATCTCATAAACTATTTATAAATTTGACCGCATTAAAATTTAGTATACCATATATTAAAATTTATTAACCTAGGTTAATAAAAGGGCGTATATTTTTTTTAAATTATCTACACAGAATAATTGTGAGTAATTTAAAACCGCCAAGTATATATACATGTCTACATATTCAAAGAAAACAATAAATATCCTAGTTAATTTAAAAACTACTCGGTAATGCTTTTTAATTTAGCGAAAATGGCTTAAACTTATTTTCGATGTCCAAATTAAATTTTTATTGACAATATCTATAAATATGTTCTAAATCATTTTTATAATATAGTTAGCGCTAGTTTAATCCTGTAATCTGTAATGTGAATTTATAAATTTATGAATTTTATCTGTGTTTATTGTTTAAATTGAGCTCAGGAACAAAGTGCTCTCAGTGAGGACGATTATTTGTAGGATGCTCGGTATATTAATACTAAGATATTATAAACCACCCTGGATGTAATTCAGTCGGATATATGTTCTATATCAATGACATTCAACCTTTTTATATTAACTTATCCGGCGGTTAACTTCCTTGAAACATATTCGATTTTTCATTAAATCTACACATTGCTGTCATTTTACTTCTTCTTGTAGCCTACTGCGTCGTAGTTTGATGTATAAAATTAGACCAACTGATCGATTAATAATAGGTTCGCAATCGACACTATTTATATAATTTTTATATTTTCAACAAGATTTTTAAAATAGAACAAAAACGGCATTCTTCGTTGCAATAAATATACTTACTCGATCTAATTAGGAAACAAAGTAGAATAGGAAATAAAAAATGTCCATGAACAAAAGCAAATACCGAAGTAGGCACGCGTGCACACGCGTACGCACACGCACACGCACACGGGCACGCACACGCGCAGACCCACACGCACACGCACACGCATACGCATACGCGCACGCACACTCACTCGCACATGCACACGCACACGCACACACTCGTGTACATTCATACGCAACCGTGAACACACACACATCCACATGCACACGCACACGCAACGCAGATGCATACGCACACGCACACATACACGCACACGCACACGCACACGCGCGCACGAGCACACACACGCACGCGCACACTTACACGCACACGCACACGCACACGCACACGCACACGCACACGCACACGCACACGCAAACACACACGCACACGAACACGCACACGCACACGCACATTCCTACCCACACCCACACCCACACGCATACTCAAACGCACACGCACACACACATACACGCACGCGCACAAGGACGCACGCACACGCAAAACACAACGGATTAAAGTTGCCGTCAAAGGTAAAACTGAAAAAGCAAACATTGCACTTATGAACAATTAAAGCCCTTTGTCGCATAAATAGACGTGAACTCACAGGGATATATTATGAATCACAAAATATAATCCTGCTTGTTCACTATTTGTTCGCAAATAAAAATACTTTTTATCAATTATATTTCAGCTAGCGAACAAAGTACATTAAATGAATTTAAAGCAAAAAGTAAATAAAATGTATAACTTTATTGTCAGAAAGGAGATTTGCGAAACATATAATTCAGATACCAAAAGGTAAATTAATAAGAATATACTTAAATACTCAGAAAACTGCCGGAGCCTCTCTGGGATGGTTGAGGGCTAAATTTAATGTATAACTCGGTCCTAGACCCTTATCCTTCAATCTAGTGGGAGACTTCTCTAGTATATTCCTTAATGTTGCTTTTTTTTGCATTTACACCTTGAATGTTATCAAAAATAATATACATCTATAAATGATAACGGTAACAAGCTATCCCTTACTGAAAAGAAGAATTAACCTGATTAAAAAGAGTAATATAACTTGATTGACTGAACACCTTGTCGAGCCTCCAGTTGCATTAGGAAAACACAAATATCAATTTTCTAATAAATGGATTCACATCATTTAAACCAGGATCAGACATAGACTAAAACCACTAATTTTTAGGGAAATCGCTTTCTTCTCCATAAATTTTAACAATCTCCGTAAAACAGCTAAATTGTAAAATATTTATAAGCATCAAAAGGGCAATTAAAATCTTTTAATATATTAATCGTAAGCATTTTACATTCAAATCAAAACTGCCCTAAATTAAAATAAAAAGAATGAAATCAACGATTCAAATTTCTGCTTGCCTTCAGAACGTTACAAAATTTAGACAACATGGATCAACTTATAGGTAACTGCATGATAACACGAACTAACTATATTTAGAGGGTAAGAGTATTTAGAAAGGAATGGGCACAATTTTAGAAAAATTTTTATAGGCGACCTGGGATCGAACTCGGGCTTGTACATTTGTACTTTGGCGTGTTATTCATTACACCTCCGGTTCCACTGCAAATTTTCCTTCAAACGTGCCACTACGAATAAGATTTATAAGATGTTTGCTATCTTTATGAACCATTAAGAGCGCTGCCATTCCTACAGATTCACACCTGAGGTTAATGTATATATTGAAATATGTAGCTAAAAATAGTTGAACTCTAAATTAAACATATTGTTTAATCGACCGACATAAAAATTAAGGAAAGGTGTTATGTATTAATTATATTAATTAATACACCGCTTAAAATACCTAATTACAGTACAACAGACAAATAGAGGATGAGAGTATTCAGAAAGGAATGGGGGTTCGATATCCGGTCGCTTCTAAAAATTTTTCTAAAATTGTGCCCGTTCCATTGTAAATACTTTCAACCTCTATTTGTCTGCTGTACCGCAATTAGGCATTTTGAGCTGTGTATTAATTAATTTAATTAATACACAATACCTTTCCTTAATTTTCTAACTATATTTATTTAGAGTTAATACAGAAAAATCTCTTGGCAAACAAAATTTCTTAGGTTCAATTCTGATACTAATCGTATTTTTTTTATTTTATTGTAACATATTTTAATTTAAATTACCAGAATTGTGTGGAATAAAACATTTACATACTGCATTAGTTAAGATGTGTTTTTAATGTTTTGCGTATACTATGTGGTTTTAATTGATTATACAGGGTGACTTATTTACCGAGACAAAAAAAATCATAAATGCATTGAAATAATGACATTAATTAATACAATTAATTCAAATATAGCTTATTTCCGGAAATTGGAATACATACGTCTAGACAAGTTATTACTTCAATCACGTGATGCCATCAAAATTAATGTCTCAAAATGTATTTTTTTATAAAGAATTATTTTTGAAAACTGTTATAAAATATTTGATATGAACCTCTTCCATTACAACCCAATGACCTAATTTTATTCATTTCTAGATTTGCATGCACAAAAATTATAAATAAAATACCATAACAACAAAAAGGAACGTGAATTATCAAACTAAATAAAATAAATTCAAGACGCCTCGATATTTTGCAGTAGGGTTCAAAAGTTTTGGTTTTATGTCGTAAGATTTATCTGTAGCCAAAAAACGGCAATTTACAATTTATACAAAACTCGCTGAATATAATGTAACAACTTACATGAATCAGATATAACTAAATTAAAGACCTTGAATTGTATTTGTTCTATTTACCACATTTTACAATCAAATAAATGTTTTAAAGTAACTTTTGTATACTATTGCAATTTATAAAACTATCTCTATATTAAAACTTCTATAATACTGGTGAAAATCAGCGCCAAATGTCTGAATTAGACCAAACATTTTTCAAAAATTATAAAATTTGAAGTCAATAGAGCGATATCATTTTACGTAAAATTATAGCATTATTACATTGAAATTCATTAGATTAATCGCATAATAACAATTGTTTTTGAATATTTTTAAGAAGCAATTGTGCTTATATTTCTAAGCTTATTTATTCTAAATAGGAAGCAAATATTCACTCCTTTGTTTTGATATGGGGATAGTTAATTTTGGACTTATATTATCAAAAGTAACAATTTGATGTTTGTTAGTGCATTTATAAGTATATAACACGATGTTGAATGAACACACGAAAATAGAAATTGTAAGTTGCTGAAATGAAAAATATTACAAATAAGTTCAAGAACTTTCAAAAACAAAAGCAATTTGGAATAATAATTTGACATTAATATATGAAAATCTAGATAAATAAATGAATTTCACCGATTGTGTACAAATAATTCTAGGGTGATACACAACTTGGAGAGTATGAACGTGCATTATGTTATTATTGCTTAATTGTTATTTTATAGTTACAATCTAAACTGTTTCAAAAGCACCAAAACAAATAATTACGTTTTTTAGTCACGTTTTGTTTTGGAAACGACAAGAAATTTTTAACAAAGGAAATTTGTTCTTGATTGAGAACTACTCACGCGCTTATGGTAAAGGTTTTCACATTATGCCAAGATCAATGTATTTGTTTAGCTCCCATAGTGGATGTAACTCAGATACATACTTAAAGGTCAAAGTTTATAATATGTAACTTTAATTAATGAAAATCAGTTAAACAGTTACAAATTAAATTTCATTTTGTTTGGAATTTACTAATATTATAAAATAAAGAACTTTTAAAAGATCAGATTTAAAGAAGTTCTAAAATTTATATTTATATTTTGAAATAATGAAGGTTAGTTTAAAAATAGGTGGCAAAGAACTGTGCTTTGAATAGTAGAGGGCATCTTACGACTAGTTTCGGTTTGTTTAAGCTCATCAGGTAAGCGCAGCTGTCCAATGTCCAAATCAACGCTTCCCTCATTATTACATACACAACTAGGCGTAAAGTTCTTATTTCGATGAAGTATCGCACAATCGGGACTATTCTAATTTCCTATTCATTACCTTCCATAGCATTTCTCGGTATAATTTCCATACTGTCTAAATGTAAGTTTTATATTAATTTGTAATTACAGTTTCTATAATTTATACGTGATTAAGTAGCAGGAAAGGATTTGTTGATTCAATTAACTTATTTTCTAAAGCGAATCGTTATTTGCTGAAGCCCACTTGATTCCGCTTAATGGAGTAAACTTGCAGACCTGGTGAACAACTTTCGTTATTAGGTGGTTATGAAAATGACCATGAAACATGAGTAAGAAGTGAATTCTCTCATTACTCTGAATGAATCTAGCGAGAGGAACTTAGGTGCCAGCATGAGTAACATTTCCTTAGAGGTTTACTTTACAGATCATTTAACCTAAATATTGACCTATAATAAAGTAGAAATATAATTTAGCTTATGTTAATAATAAAGTTGCATATACACATTCTGTAGCTACTGATTTCAGTCAAGAGAATGAACGCGAAGTTGTGGTTTATAAGTATAACGATTATACTTATGGATTAATTTAGGTGCATGTTCATAATTAATGGAGAGTAGCAAATTAAAATACAGGAAAATTAAATAAATTAATACAGGTTTGTCCATATAATTTTATTATAAATGTTTACATGTTTCGCCCTAATTTGAGCATTTTCAAGTAAAAGGATTGTTAGTTTTGATATTATCATGACAGACATATAGATGGGTAGGATATACTCGTATACTAATTAAATATAAATAATTTTTCTAAAAACTACCAACTGATCAAATTGAATATGTTTATATGCGTCGTTTGAAGCTGAATACAACGTATTCAATTCAACTCTTGGTATTAAACAGAGCAATTAATTTAAATTATATTAATTTAAAATAGAAATATATGAAATGAAGAAGAAATTAGGGAAAAAGCAAAGGAACAATATTAAATTACATATGTTATAATTAAATAGAATGGTTACAGCCAAGCTGAGAAATATTAGATAATATTACCGAAACTTATTTAATTAAAATATAGAAATATTACAAAGATTTCGGCGTTTTATATAGTTTCGATAATCTAAAATTCCAACTGTCATACCTTTCGATTTACAATTTCTAATGCAGTGGTGTAACCTATTTTAACCTTTGCTTACATTTGCGGTTCGAAATCAAATGCTTTTATTATTACAAAACTTACCTAAATTTAAACCTTATTTCATGTAGTTACTTTCCATTTCACTCAATTGCTATTTGTTGTTTTCTTAATTATTAATTACCATTTTTCATTTTATGCTAAATACTATGTACAGATATTATTCTTCGATTTTGTGTAATCTAGTAACGATTGTTGACCTTTTTAATTATAATTAAATGTTTCTTATAATAAAATTAGTTAATTTGATTTAAAATCATCATTTACCAGCGGAACGTTACAGATTACCGTATCCTTTTTTGAAAAATGTGTTACCTGATCGAATATATGATTAACAATATTTATTAGCTAATATTTATTAACTTAATCAAAACAAATGAAAGTATGAAAACCAGTTTACTTTAATTATAAATTGAAGCAATTTCACAATGTAGTATGATAATGTTGAACATTTTATGTGTACATGTTATCCCACGTTTTAAGAAAGCATGTATCCTTTTATCTTCTTAGGTATCCTTTGTCACGCTATTTTTTGGTTTCCGTTCCCGTTTAATTTGTTTTCTTGTTTCGAACGTCGTATATATATATACCGTATATCAAACTAAATTTTATGTAAAGGGAGGCAGTGACAAACAAACACTTTTAGTGACTCTTGTCTTTGATAGATTCAGTCGATTTTTATCTATCAAAAGTTTTAATTTGCATTCAAATAGACAGGTTATGTTTGGTGTCACGTCAGTTGTTATCTGTCAAAAGTTTTGACAGATAACAACTGACGTGACACCAAACAAACTGTCTATTTGAATTCAAATTAAAACTTTTGACAGATAACCGACTGAATCTATCAAAGACAAGAGTCACTAAAAGTGTTTGTTTGTCACTGCCTCCCTTT
>JAHWXV010099941.1:0-12935 GCA_024586415.1 Phrixothrix hirtus
TACTCCCTTACATGCGCTTTAGCGAATTCGCTCAAAATCAATCCCACTCCCTTTGAACCATGCATCCAGCTCTCTACTCCAGACCAGAAACCTAGGCTTCTCGCATCCATCTTTATCACTTCTTTCCCTTTCCACTTAGTTTCACTCACACACAGTACATTTAACCTTCTCTCTCTCATTTCACTCAAAATCTCATGTTCCTTTCCATACATCCCTCTTACGTTCCACGTTCCCACTTTACATTCCATTTTCCTGCGTTTATTCCAAGGTGGGCCAATCTTATTCAATCTCAGCTTCCCACCATGGCTTGGATTGTTCAAGGCTTTTCCAGTGTTCTTTTTAGCAGTATTATTAAAGGCAGACCTGGTTGCTAGCCTAGATCGTACCATATGTCGATGTAGCATTCCCTACTTACGGAACCGACACCATACCGGTCGGTGTTGACGTATTTAGCCTATATGCTACAAGCGCAGACACAAATCCCAGCATTATCTCAGGAATGCCTAACGCTATTCTATACAGATTAAGCTCCCTATCATGAACGGATTACTCTGCAAGCCAGCACATAGTTGTCCGTGCCACGACTACTAGGAAGTATACGTAGTGCACTGACACACTCGGGCACTAAGTATAAATTACCAGCTATAAATGAAATTTGCAGAAATTTGAATTGGTCAATGATATTTACTAGGCTTGATGCCACAAGTGGCTTTTAGAACATTTCGCTGGTCACAGAATCTTTTAAAAAATGTACTTTTGGAACCCCATTTTGGGAGGTTCAGCTTTCTTGGACTATCCATTGGTATAAAAACTGCTAGTGAAATGTTTCAAGAGTATTTTAAAGATATTCTTTGCGGTTCGAATGTAGAATATATGTCGATGACATTCTAATACATAGTAAAAATAAAAAACAAGATGATGAATGTTTAATTAAAGTTTTTAAGTTAGTTAGGAAAGATAACATTAAATTTAATTTCAAGAAATGTCAATTTGGCTTAAATGAAATTAAATACTTAGGTTTTAAATTTTCAAAAAACGGTATGTTAATAGACGAAGAGAAGATTAATGCAATTAAAGATATGCCCCCTACTAGGGATAAAAAAAATTCAAAAGTTTTTAGGAATAGTAACTCATATAAGTAAATTTATTAATAATTTATCAAAATATATACAAGCATTAAGGGAAATATCAAAGTTAGGAAACCTTTTTACTTGGAGTAAACCACAAATAGAAGCATTCAACAAAATTAAAAATGAAATATCAAAAGAACCTACACTAAAATACTTTGACACATACATATAAAGATGTTACTATGTATATCAGTAGATGCTTCTAATTTTACTTTAGGTGCGGTGTTATTGCAAGATAATCAGCCATGTGCATATGTGTCACGAGCGTTATCAGACACACAAAAGCGTTATGCTCAAATAGAAAAATAATTACTAGCAATTTGTTTTTGGAAGATCATTCACTGTTGAAACTGATTCTAAACCATTACTAGCTATTTCTAAAAAACCATTAAATTCATGCCCGACACGATTACAGAGAATGCTCTTGTCGTTACAAAAATATGACATTAAATTGATATACAAACCGGGAAATCAAAATATAGTTGCGGACGCATTGTCACGTTTAAATTTAAAAAAACACCTAAAGATAATTTAGAATTAGAATCTCATGTTTGTGTAATTGAAAAAAAATTAATAATACTTGATACGAAGCTAGCACAATTAAAAAATGATACTGAAAAAGACAAAAATTTGCAAATTATTAGGTACTACATTCATAAAAGTTGGCCTTTAAATACAATCAAAGTTCCTAATAAAATATAACCTTATTATACGTTTAGATCAGAAATAACTGAAGGGCCAAATAAACTAATTTATTATGGTCAAGGAGTAATTATTCCTAAGTCATGGCATAATAAAATATTAATTTCCAAACACATAGGACATTTTGGTATAAATAGATGTATAGCTAAGGCAAAATTTTCAGTATTTTGGCCGAATAACAATGTTAACATCATTGATTTAATAAATCGGTGTAAAATTTGTAATAAATATAGAATATCTAATATAAAAGAACCCAAGATAAATCATGAAATTATACAAATACCTTGTAGAAAGTAGGTATTGATTTGTCAACATTACCTGATTGTTGTTGATTACTATGCACTCTAAATACCCTGAAATTGCAAGTCTAAATAATGAGTTAACGTCAAGAAATGTAATTAACAAATTAAAAGCTATTTGGCATGACACGGAATACCACAAAAAGTTGTTTCTAATAGTGGCACACAATTTAATTGTATCGAATTTCAACAGTTCGCTAAAAATTGGAATTTTGAAAGCATAATAGTGTCTCTGCATCATCAACAATCAAATGGTTTAGCTGAACGTACAATTCAAACAATTAAACGTCTAATTAAAAAATGTTTAGATAATAATGATGACGTTCAATTGGCACTATTATCCTTAAGAAATACACTTACACATAATTCATACCCACTATCGCAAATACTGATGTCACGTTATTTAAGGGATAATTTAATATTTGATAATAATAAATTAAAACCCAAATTAATTGAGAAATAAAAATTTCACAAAAACATGCGAATTGCTCAATAGAGATCCAAATAAATACTATTATGTTAAAAAAGGCACAAAATTTAGAAAGGAATTTAAACCAAATACTTTAATATTGTATCAAGATAATGTGAAAGGACTATGGAAAAAAGGAAAGATTGTTGAGAGAATAAGATATAAAATATATAAAATTGTGAAAGAGGATGGAAAGTGTTCTGTACGAAATAAAATCTATATAAAATTACGTCACAATAAAAATTCAAAACATATTCCAATTTCTTATTCCACTTATGTTTATATACCTAAATTAAGCACAGATCAAACATCTCAAGCTAGCGTAACTGAGGACAATCATCAAGTTATAACAAAAACAATTTAAGCAATCAACGTCAAGTTAAGCTTCCAACAAAACTTAAAGATTATGTTTAAACTTTATTCATAAATTAAATTACTTTTATTTTAAACTTTATTAATAATTAATTTGGTTCATTATAATTCATTTTATTATTACGAAGGGAGATGTAGGATAAATGTTCTTGGTATAAGATATAACCAGAACTCTGGTTAAAACGCATTCTTATTAAATAAAAAAGCTACCAATGAATTGTCTTGCAGATTGGGCTTTAGTATTTATTTTAACATATAACACTCGCCATAAGAATTTCAATAGAAAAATTGTATTGTCCAATTATTTGAACCTCTAATAACTTTAGTGGGAAAGCTTTATTAGGTTTTTGTTTATAAAGTTATGCTGCATCTGTAAATTTGTAAATTTGATTACTTATTATCTTTATTCCTTAGAAACCTAGAAAATTAAATAAATCGTAGTTCAATTTCATTAAAATCAATTGTGCCTTGCAATAATATAAACAAGTGTAATTAATAACAAGTAGTTCGACAAATTGGATTCAGTACCTAATTATTTTACTTGACAATAATTCTACCGGTAAATACTTCAAATAAGCACTAATCAAGCAAGAATTACTTTACTTTTCGTAAACTAGACATTTCATTTCATTAAAAACGAAAAATAAAAGGTATACACATCATCAAATACGGTATTATTTTCTCCACAAAACGTTTCTTTAGACTTCTGCTCTCAAATGATTAGCCGGCCAAATAACTATAGATAAAGAATTTAGAATTGAATATTCTATGGAATGTGAACTAATTCAATACCCTGCATATCATGATATATACACAGTAATAAAATAATCAATATTATAATTTTTGAAATTCTAAGTACCGTCTTATTTATTTACGAAATTTCTAACCCGATTTAAGGTATTTGCATCCATTATTGGAACATGGTATGATTTTTAAAATAAAAAAATTGTATACGCCATTTATTGTACACTTTATTTAGTCCTATTATTTATTCAAATTTATGTCAAACCAATATTCATCTAAATATATTTTTGCGAAAGCACGTAATTATCAATCATCCTTGTTATTATTTTGCGTTGCATTTAATAGTTTGTATATTAACATTATATTAATCTAAAATTAATAAAATATTTGCGAAATGTTGTTTTATTTAGAATATGTAATGGAATATACAAGTAATTTAAATTAAAAGTAAATCAATAAATGAACACATAAATAAATTAAGCAATAAATAATAAATTACAACTTCTTTTAATGTTACTTTATTTTACATCGTTTGCTGCAACTTTAAGTAATCACCAAACAGTGAAATGTATTAAATAAATATTTGCCATATTATAAACTGAAAGCAATCAATAGGTGACTACATAATTTGTGAATGTGTTAATTAATGTAGATTGGTTGTATTATAATAAAAATACGGGTTGGGTTACTAATATGGTGAAATGAAATTAGTTCATAAATGAATCACATTAACTAGGTTTTGCAGAAAAACTTCTAGCTTAATACTTCTTTATTTTCCCAGATTTTGAGAGTCGCAAATGCATACAATATACGTTCATAAATTCGAATTTCTAGATAGGTTAACAGAAAAAATGTAGAAATAATTATGCGGTATTTTATAATCAATCTGTAAAAAGAAATCACCTATATCACTGTACGACTTTTCAATTTAATAATAAACAAACATACAGATAGATAAATTGAAGTTGCTAAAAGTTAACGCCTATTTATTTAAAAATAAGTCTTCGCACTTAGATTTGAATTTGTCTGGTCTTCAAACGCTAATAAGATCAATGAATTAACAGTTACTGAATTATTGTCTAAAAAAAAAACAATTACACAAATAATACCAGGAAAAATGAAATTACGGAAGCATTATGTATGTAGGTAAGAATAAGTTCTCACAGTAGCTAAATAAACCATACTGGGTTCCGCGTGCGAAATTGGACCATGTTAAGTATATAAATTCCTTCAATATCGATTAAATACGTCAAAATGTTTCTGTCTTATTATACATACCTATTTTGTACATGTCTATTAAAAAATTTTACAGATAAAATATAGTATTACGTTATTGTTTGGATGGGATGCCTTCTCCTAAGGTACAGGCCGACCAAGATAGCTTGGACTCCAGGTTGTGTATGCACAATGGCAAGTGAATCATCATTAAGCGAGACCTCACTTTCATTGTTTTGATAGCGTGAGCGTGTGTATGTTCCGGTGAAAACGATTACTTATTGATTTAAGGCATATTAAATTATTTTTAATAAGTTTATGTGTATTAAGGATAAGCCCTTCTGTTAATTGTTTTTTCTTATTATTATTATCATTTCAAATTGAAGAAGACTATATATTAATACTTGTAATGAATAAATGTAAAGTAAAGAATATCTTTTCTCCAAAACGAAGCGATACCTCAAAAATTCAAGGAACAGGAAGCTTATATTTTTAATTGCCCTATCGACAAAATATCAGATTTACAAAAACCATGACTTAGTACGTTTTATCTCATTAGTATTAAATAAAATACCTCCTTAGGCGTCCCTAGAATAAATAAGGCAAATATAGTGACACAAGCACATAATTCCTATTATTAAAAAAGTAGATTAGCCACGTTTATTAGAAATGCAAAAACGTAAGTAACATATCCTAATCCGTAGTTTTTTCTACCATTATAATAATATAATAGATACTAAAATAATTTTGTACAATTAAAATTGTTTTAGTTGTCATAATTAATGCATCTTGTTTGTGATTTTATTTACCATAGTTGTAACTTCATTGTGAATACTTATATTTTTAAAGCATTTGCTAACACTGCAAATTATGTTGGAATTATCGTGAAGTATCAAATTTCGTTTTTATTAGATAACATTTACATTAAACAAAAATATTATATTTCTACGAAAACAACTAATATATGTGTAAAACCTCGTAATTTATATCAGAAATTATGTAGATGCAAGTGTGTCCGAATATTCAATTGATCACTGTATGTAGAGATTTTACGACTTGAAATAAATTTATAATCTTTATTTGATTTTACTAAAACCAAAAACTTCGATTTAATCTGAAAACGTAAGTGTAAGGTTTAGCTCAAAAGTCTAATAATAAATACTTAATTTAAACTTCATATTAATTTAAAAGTGTATCTTACGTCTATTGTGAATTCAGGCTTAAATTACCATCACTTCTGCTATTCCGTTTCCACCGCACTGCGTTCTTTCTCTGCTTCACTTCGCAGACCTCAGTGCCCAACCTATCTTGGTCAGCCTGTATATCACAAGAACTTTGAGATATCCAATAGATTCAAAACATTTCTTAAAACTGATAATACCTTGAATACCTGCATATACAGATATAAGAGAATTTTAACATACGTGTACCCTGGCCCTTTGTGAACATAAATCTCTAGAAACCTTTAATCTAATTAAAAAAGATTTTATAAATTTTCCCATAAACATCTACCGTGGATACAGGCCTGAATATATTTTACTATTAAACGTAATCATAAAAACATAAACACCACTTTGTTTTTGTTGATAAAGTCTCGGTTTACATTTAGTATGAACTTTTTTGGATCAAGGTCACCAGCTGTTTTAATATAAAGTAATCTAGCATATTTTTTATGCCATCCTAAGCTTGCTTGTTCTGTAACACTATTGTTTATTAATTACAATTATTTATGTATTAATCATTATAAACGTATTACATAAATATCTGAAATTGACATAAGTTTAAAGGTAGAAACATACATAATCGAGACGTTCCCGGACCGGAGCACAGCCGTCACTCGGCTGCATGTCAAAATATAAAATAATTGAAGAAAATCAGATATCATTATTTTAAATGGTTTTTATGAAGCTTATAATACATTTTATTTAGATTTTATAAATTAGTATGGTTATTAATTCTGCTAAAACACGCTTCCATTTGTAGGCCGTCCTCCAGTCCCGGCTCGGCCCGGTAATGTGTGTTTCTACCTTAGTTCACAACAATTTAGATGAATGTATTCTTTTACTGCATCCACATTACGCAAAATTCTATCAAATCTATTTAGCATTTAGATTTCTAACGATATTCACAAAATTTGAATTATGTATACAATACATTTGACTGGAAAATTAATAATATGAAGATATTTACCAAAAATAGTTTAATTTCGTGTTAATGAGGCCTTGTAAAAGTGAAACTTATTTAAATATTAAAACTGATATCTATTAAGTAAAAACCTTATTTTTATTTTATAGAAATTATAAAATTGCACTATTAACACCACTAGAAATTTTAAAGAAGAAAATAATATATTTTATTTTAAATTATAATTAACGTGTATTTATTTATAAACAGCTGGTAAAAGTCATTAATGGTACTCTGAAATCGTACGCATCATAACGAAGCCGTTCGTTCTATTTTGGTCACTGGTTACATCTGTAAAGTCAACCAGCCATTTCTTGTATACACAATAGACCAAGTTAAAAGACCTAGACGGGCTGAAAACTTTACGTGCAAGTATTTCAAAAACCATGCAATTTAGGCACATAGTTTATAAGCGCTTTTTGTCGCACATATTTATTAAGATGTGCCTGCTGTTAAAGTGATGCCCCTTATATCGTGTATTTTATCATAGATTTTGAATACAAATCAAAATTACAAATTAAATTAGATATAGTAACATAGTAGCGTTCTACATTTAAATCCAGAAACGCCGATTTATTTTTAAATTCTAACTTCAAAAATAAACAACGAATATAAAATTGACTTATGATAACTTTAACCCAAAATGTTTAATGAATCTAGGTTGATATGCAGTACCTTTACTATAAAGATGACAGGATAGATACCAACCATTCAAAAGTGGCTGAAAAGGTCTGTATAGTTCCTTCAATGGAGCAAGTTAACTTAAAAACTTTGAACTCCCGAAATAAATTCTGCCCAAACGACAAAATTAATAATTGATACCACAAAAATGTTCGGCTCCCTTATTCTACACAAAATCACATTGAACAACTGTTAATGTTTTGTGAGGTGGGTCCCATATCTGCTTGACACCAAGAATTGACAAATAACCTTGGATAAGCATTTAGAGAGAGTTGTAATTATAATTTGCAGGTAAAGATACGAAATTTTCTGTTTCTGTTTATAATTCGTTTAATAGTGATAATACGTAAAGAACACGTCCTGTACAAATTTTTCAAAATGTTGAAATTCAAGTATAGATGTGTTATTAAGTGCCTCATGGAAAAGGGCATATACACAATAGAAATTAAAAATCTTTTTCACAACTTTTACGGTGCATCATTGCTTTCCTGCTCCATAGTAAAAAACTCAACAAGAGAATCCCGTATAGGAAGAAATTCGGTTGCAGGTGAGCCTCACCCTGAACAAGCAGCAGAGGAAGCGCTGAGTGATCTGTATTTAAAGATTAGAGACATAGCAGCAAGATTGAAGTATACTAAACAAGCATTCCAGCAAGCACTTCAAGAGAATCTTCAAACAAATAAGGTCAGTGTAAGATGAGTGCCGAAACTTCTTTCTTCAGTACAGTAGCAAGATCAAATACGCCGTACTTCAGAATTTTAAAGCTACATTTGAATAAGTAGAAGGAAATTGTCACATTAATTCTTACTAGTCACGAAACAGCGGTTATTTATTAATATATTTTGTCATAAAGGGAATCATTGAAGTGGCGGTTTCTGGGTGAACGACCGCCAATAAAGCATAAAGTTAGTCAGTCAATAAATATTCTCAGTACTACCATTTTCTGGGACCATATGGGATCCAAATATTTAAAGAAAGGCATAAAGTTGATTCACTTCTACACATGATACGCGAGAATGTAAAGCAGAAGAGACGGAGAAAATCGCAACGTAGACTGCTTCAATTGTACGTTAACACACCTATACATAATGCTGCAGTTTCAAAAGCAGCTATTCGTGACTATAAATTCCAGAAATTCAAACAAACACCTTATAGGTCTAACCCGGCCCCAAATAACTTGTACATGTTTAGAGATTTAAAGAAAAGTCTTTGCGGTAGAAAATTTACCTGTGGCAAATTACCTTAAAACAGCTATTTATGAAAATTTTGATAGCTTATGTTCAGATTACCTTTTAAGGCACGTAGAAATGTTAATATAAAGCCGTGGTAAACATTTTGAATAAAAAAATGGACCGTATCGAAAAGTAATACTACTTGTTCCTGTTATCTCTCCTATAAATATGTAGGACCAGGTGCTTATGGAACCTATATCGTATATGTTACTCCTAAAAACTCTTTATATAAGTAGATGTCATTATAAACTCATGCTAAATAATCAGGGAAGGATTTTCTCAAAATACCTACATATGAATGCTTGAACTGTTTGTTGGCACAATATAAATAACCTCCAAAAATAAATTTTAGTTAGTTAGTCCTAACAAGATTCTCTAGTTAAAACTAAGAACCCTTAAAAGCGACGCTTGATGATTTCTGATCATTTGGAAATAAGAAGAACAGTAATAGAATTTTGGCCAACTATTAAATGAAATACTCCTATGTGCGACGTTAGAAATTTATATTAAATTATGTGTTATTAAAACATTTCTAGAAATATTTTTTTATGTCCCGATATTCCAAGTATTTAGTTATTTGTAATGATAGCACAAATTAATATAGAAGGTTTTTGATTTTCATGAAAATTATTTATTCAAAGAAACGTTTAAATGCGGTATAAATTACAAATGCACTTACAAAAGCTTTCTTATTCCTACTCGCAGCAGTAGCTTATTCTGCAGATCGCTTTCAGATTGTATATTTAGAGTGTATGGCACGTTTTCTTCGGAATCGGTGGTATATTTAAAAACTAAATTTATGTATCTCATGTTAGTTCCCAATGTAAATGTTAATTGTATCAGTTTATGTACGTTTTATTATTTTTACTGTTTTTACTGGTAAATTTGCATGGAAAATTATAATACTGCATTCAAATAGGTCTAAATTTAAACCTAAATTCAATATACTGCTGACATTGACCTGAACCTCGCTCTAAGATTGAATACAACAGTTAAATTATGTTTTGAGATGAGTCGACAACACGTTCGTGCTATAAACGCATGGAAGTGAAAAACTGTACAACTACCTAAATCACCTGAACAGTCTACATCAAAAGATATAATTTACAATTGAAGTAGAAGAAAATAATCAACTCTCATTCCTAAACGTTTTCGTAACTAAATGAAGAGATGGCAGCTTAAGCCATTCTATATACCGAAAAGTCTACCCACTCATATCGCTACTTCAATACTTATTTACAGCACCACCCAATTCTGCTACACTCAGTAGTAAAAACATTGGTCACCAGATCACAACAAAAACCTAAATAAAGAAATGAAGAAACTTCGAACTGCAACAAAACAGAACACATTCAGTCAGATAAACATAAATAATGCGCTTATTCCACCAATACCAATTTATAGAGCAGAAAAATGAAAACCAGTCGCCAAAGCTTATCTGTCATTATCTGCTACATGTCAAAGGTACCACAGATTAAGTAATCAGAATTCTAAATAAACATAACATTAAAACTGCCTTTAAAGTAGGTCGAAATATCAGTATGTTTCACCGATATTCAAAAACAAAACTAGATTTAGAAGGCCAATGAGTGTTACAAAACACTTTGTCGAGACTGACCAACCTTATAGAGGTCAAACCAATAGAAGCACTAACAGAACACGGGAAGAAAACTAAAACTATATAAAAAATCTGATGGAGAACAACACACGACTTCTTCTTACGCACATAGTTTTACTAAAAGTATCCAAAAATAACTAAATTATTGTTGACGTTTATTTTGGGAACGCTAATTGTAACGATCACCCATCCAAGTTACTGGGCAGGCAAAAGGCTGCTTAACTCCGAAAATTTTCTCTGGCAACTTTCTTCAGCGCATCTTTTCAGAAAAACTATTAAGTTCATGTAAAGGGGCATTAAATATATAAAAACCGAAGCACACTTTAAAAAAATGTTATAGCTGTTTTCAAGAAAATCGCAAAAAAACTTTAAAATTACAAGAATAAAGTGGTACTGCCGGTCATTCGTTTTTAACTAAATCCTTTAGGTCTCATGAGAAGAAGATAAAAAAACTAAAATACACAATTTTATTCTTAAATAATATTTAGGTTTTGAGATATGTTGTTCACAATTAAATGCATTAAGTACTTCCGGTTACTGGTTTTTTGAAAATTTATTAGAGCAACTGATTGGTTCTTATAAAACTTTTAAGAAAATTGTTTACAGAAATTTCACGAAAATCGCGAAAAACAAAATTTCGGAAAATATCTAAAAATGACGTAAGTAAAGTGGATTTTCCGGTTATTGAATTATAACCAAATTCTTGATATGGCATATCAATGCAGTTATGATGGGAAATATAAATTTTGATTTAGCTATGGCTTTCAGTTTCATAGTAATTTTATTTAGAATTAACGCTGAAGTTACTTCCGGTTACTCGATGTACGGAAAAGTTTCTGAGAAACGACGTAAACTATATGAAAGGCTATTAAATGTCTAAGAAACCCAATGAGCTCTTAAAAAATGATTCTAGCCTATTTCGAGAAAATCGCGAAATACGAAAAACTTTGAAAATATCTAAAAATAGGAATGATAAATTTGTACTTCCGGTTATTCAATTTTAACCAAATTCTTGATTTAGCATACACACGTAGTTAGGACTTTAAATATAAATTTTCATTTATTCACGATTTTCAGTTACATAGTAATATTATTCAGTTATGGTAAGAGTACTTTCGGTTACTTATGTTACGGAATCTCTTTTTGAGGAACCATACTAATTATATGAAAGGGCATAAAATATCTAAGAAATACAATAAATTTAAAAAAATCGCTGAAGCCTATTTCGAGAAAATCGCGAAAAACCAAAAAATGAGTAAAGTGGTATTTCTGGTAGCTAGATCTTAGTGAAATTATTCCGGTCGCATGCAAGAATAGATACAAACTCCAATATAAAATTTTGTTTATCTAAAATTTTTCGTTTTCGAAATATCCTGTTCACACACACCCACACGCACACGAGCATGCACGCACGCACGCATGCACGCACGCAAGGACGCACACAATCCAGAATGCACGCACGCACGCATTCACGCACACACACACACACATACATACAACATACAACACACAACACATACAAACAGACACACACACAGACAGACCAATTTTTAAAAACATGATTTTCAGACATAGGGGACCCGAAAACACGTATTTCCACTAAAATTTCTACCTCGGAAATTTTTGATGAAAAAATACTTTTTATGTAGATGAGAGAAAGTAAAACTAGTGACAAAACGTCATTACCAGCCCAATGGGTGTACGCCATGTCACAATCAATTGACTTTGATAGCACTAGAATGGTTGCAATCATTTAACAAGAAACAAGCAGGATAATACCAGAATCCATTTAAATAGAAAAACGACCTGCGATTCAATATAAAAGATGATACTTAACGATTTCCAACAGCCAGGGAACCAGTTATAAAGCACTCCAAGGGAATAATAGAAAGGAACCATAACCGTATCAAAAACGTTCACTTGAGCGCAACTAACAGTGAAGGTACCGAAGTATATAAAGAGCTGCCAGTTCCGAACGACATAATACTAATAAGGAGATCGAGAAACAAGCAGCAAACGACTGCATAATAACAGGCGAAATTCTATCAAAATTTCATTAGCAGGTTATCGGTTCTCATCAGAACCAAATAAGATTTAAGTGGAGAAGTTTCTGGAAAACCAAATTGGCATACAACACCTGCGAAAGCCCATATATATACATATACATACATACATACATATGTATATATATACATATATATGTGTGTGTGTGTGTGTGTGTGTGCGTGCGTGCGTGCGTGCGTGCGTGCGTGCGTGCGTGCGTGCGTGCGTGCGTGCGTGCGTGCGTGC
>JAHWXV010099978.1:0-11622 GCA_024586415.1 Phrixothrix hirtus
ATATATATATATATATATATATATATATATATATATATATATATATATATATATATATCACAAAAGATGAAGCAAACTTCTTTATTCGAAAAATGTGTACGATGTGCTTTTTTGTGCAGAATCTCATTTTGAAACCATCTTCCTTGCATCATAACAGTTTTATCTGCATATCATCGCAACTGATTATGTTTTAATTTAAAAACTTTACGAGTGCTTGTACTGAGAGAGCCATCAGGAACTAAAGCACTTTCAATAACTATTCGGTTCAACATTGCTCTCTTATATTTGCCATAATTTTTTAATTATCTATTTCTTCATTATCATCGGAGAGATCACAGGTGCTTAGCTTACCTTCGCTGTACTCTATATCACTAACTTCAATGGTTGTGGCTTCTATATCTGATTTAGTTAGTGACCTTTTCTATCCATCTTCTCAGCAGACATAATACTAGCGCCCACAAAATTTAATTATATTTTATGTTGCATTACATAGTAACTGAACTATACCTAGAATAGCTGTTACATGCCTTGTCAAAACAATCCAAATACAAAAAAATGATATGCATGCTTGTCCTGTCCATTCAGTTAGAACAATTAGATTATTAATATTGTAATTTGTACAATCTAATTAACCAATGCGTGTCAGAAAATTTCGGGTATATTTTTTTTTAAAAAGTTACAATAAAACTTTCTCGATATTTATATAAGAAAATTGAAAAAAAAATTAAAACGGGAACCTACGTATCTTACGAGGGATTTCAAGGAACAATTGTAATTTTAAAGTTCATTAAGAACAATTTACTCCATCTATTTCACCAGAAGGAATTAATAAATAACTTAAATTCCTTCTAGCAGTATAGAACAAATTATAACTGCTTCAGTATCAGTTTTATAACTCGTTACCCTGTTTGGAAGGAATTTCTAATGTAAAAGTTTTGACGGTATTGCTTTGATTCTTATGATCTCACCTATTAGATTTCTTAAATATCTCTTACTTTAATTGTGAGGTTACTATAGTGCACAACTATACATAATTATGTAATAAACTGTTGCAATCGCTATAAGTAAATTTGAAATACGGTTTCCTTTTATATGTTCATGGTAAATACAATAAAAGCGTATGGTGGCAACGTGCTGATACTACACAATGATAGAGCCAATTTGATATATTTACTGAAAATCTATATTAACCATATATATAATCATTTTATAATATAGCACCAGAATTTATAAGCGATTAAGTCCACAGACGATTACGAAGCTAAACGCATTATTACCAGATTTATGTTCCAATGAAGTTGGGTTCACAACTACTTTGTTATCTAAACCTCTGTAATATATGCATTTTCTATATTACGAGACCTAGTGTTGATAAATCTATTTCACATATATTTGTGTATTTAGCAAAACAATATATTCAATTAGAGCTAGGATATTCTTATAAGTTTAAAATTATAACCTAAGGTTTAGCTAAATGATACACTACTACCTTATAATATTTTATGACTTAAATTCCTTACTATTTAATAATTTTTTACGCTAGTCGTAATGTAACTGAATTAATATATATCCGTTCTATAAGTCTTAATTGTGATAGATTCTTAATTGATAAGCCAAAAATAACTATTATAAATCGATATATTTCCTTAGGTAGATTAAAATCAAGTTGCTTTAAAAAATAGCGTAGGAAATAATTTCTTGATAATTGTAATCATTTTTTTTAGAAGTTTTTTTTTAGAATAATATATCAATATCTTGGGATATTGAAAAGAATGTCCTACTGTGTAGATTTTGCTTTTAGGGTCAAAAGTGAAAGAATTAGATTAGGAATAGTTGGAGAAAGCGATTATGTGAAACTTTCGAGTTTCTCCACAATTATCTGATTGTGGAAGTAGTGCACTACAGTAGGAGTTTGATTATAATCTGCCCACGCGGTGTTGCTAAAGAACACAGGAAATATCCTAGAAATTACAAATTTTAAATTTTATCTCAACCATCAGCGATAAAGTGTCATCGACTAAATCACGTATATACTACGTCATATTTATTCATTTATTTGCTTAATTTAATGAATCAAACCATACGGCATCGAATTACCATCAATAGTCCATTTACCATTTGTCAACATAAACTATCAAAAGTTAAAATAATATTTTATTTTTGTAAAATTCATTAAAATCTAATCTTTATTCACGTGTTTATCTTATTATCTTGATCATTCAAATGTGTTTTACAGCCTTTAATAAATATCAGTAAACTATAAAGCGATTTAATCATTAATTAGATAATAAATAAATTATTTTTGTAAATTGGTCCAAATCAAACTTTAATTGTTATACATTCATATATTAACTTATATTTTACAATCATATTGTTCCTTCATCAGAACTAAATGTAATTTACTAGAGTGGGATAATTATTATTCTATGTACAAATATATTACTAATTTTTAATATAAGTGGTTGCGGCAAAGAAAAGCATCACCTCTAAATTTTATCTTTTTTGATTGCAACAAACTTTAAAATTGTATAAAATAGTATAGGATTACAGAATAAGCAATATAAAAATCTTCCTATATTAATTCATTGCTTCTTGCATACCTTTACACCCTATCTTAGTGACCATTTTCCACTCACTGCCCATTATCGATTTTCTACCTCCTTTTATGCATTTTTAATAATACTCGCCCATACACGTTTAAATCTTGCTTCATTTTATGGTGCACCGTTACGAGATGGATATCTTTCCTTACATAATGCCCACAACTTTTCCATTAGACGCGTTCGCGGTACCTTTGGAGCACTGTCCTTTTATTTCGATAAGGTTACTGATTTCACTTCTCAAGTATTCAATAACAGTAACTTCGGTGGAACAGTCTAAAAAATATCACATGCGTTTTATTAAAACGTACTAATCGTTCCTTAATACATTCATGACAATAAATATCTCCGCTTGTACAATGTTAGACACCATAATTAATAAGCAGACAATATCGTGTTTTATCATTAGAAATTTAGATAAACTATCGTTTAGTTTAAATTACTAAATAAAATTTGCTGTAATATAAAATAACCAGTAATACTAAGTTTTAAACCAAGTTTCACAGATTATAAAAATTTATAAGTTTACAAGGCTTAAAGTGCCCGTAATAAACAAATCGGGCGTGAGTTTTAAAATTGGAGTAAAAAAATAAAACTTCAAAGCATTGTGAGGTAAAACGGACTTATGCAATGAAACGTTTTATATAAAACCTCTTAAACTAAAGACTCCGCCAAAAGGGAAGGAAGCACCTTTTGCCGACCATAAAAAGCAGCCGGGGCCTAAGCTGTGAAATGTAAAGGAAAAAAACTCGATTATAACAGAAATTTAACGTTCGTTATTTCAAACTTGAAACCAAAAATTTTGAAATCTGGGATCAGCTATTGGATAGAAAATACAGGAATGGGATATATGAATGTTAATATAAGATCTGAGGGCGCAATTTCATCTTATCTTATCTCTTTTTGTGCGAATAAGTATCGCTGGTGAACCAATCAAGCGAAGCCATAAGGCCATAAGGCCCGTTGAGTTAGGAATGTAGACAAAATTTACGTTGGTGTCATGTATGTGTGGGTCGTGGCATCATTAAGCTGAAGTTTACACATCAACGTAATTTAAATTTTCACAAGGTAACATGAAAATAACATCCAATGGTCATAGGTTCAATCTTAAGGGAAGACGGCAAATTTGAATTCGATATTTTAAAGGGGCGTAAATCCTTTGAGGATAGTTGACCTGGAATTTGAATAGCCAAAAGGAAGTCTAGTATTTTAACATCGAAGGAAATACAAACGAGAATGAAACCGTAAGTATATTTGTCAACCCTTTTTAAAACGTACATTGAACAAAAGCAAAAATGTTAGTTAATTAAATTTTAATATAAAACTCTATTTTAATTTGAATAAATAAATGTAAAGAATCAGAGGTTCCTTCCATAATGCACATAAATAAAATGCAGTAAATTCTATTTTACTACCAGTCATTAGCTTGCAAAGAGAAACGACCGGAGGGTTTGTAAACATTACATGATTCTTTAGGATTTGTATATTTTAATATTTATATGTGAATATTTCATTTATTGTTTTATTTAATTTGAACTATCAATAAATTTACAGATCGTAAAACATTGTTCTTACTTGGTGGAACATAAATAAGTCGTTCATTGAATTTATTTGGTGAGATCGCTAGGGTGACGAACGTAAACATCTGTCTAAGCCGATTATGCAAATGGTCTTAGCAGGTAACAGTACAGGATTTAAATATTAGAAGCCGTTGTACGGATGGGTTTTTAATTCTGAACTGGTTGCTAAAAATCAATTCAGTTCGAACTAGTTTGTCTACTTCATTCCAAAACCAAACGAAGATTACGTAAATAAAGGACGTAATCAAGCAATTTACTGTAATTGTTTATAGCTGTCCACCGACGCAGACAACAACGTCCCTTTGAAGTATATGATTGAGGCACAGCCTGCTAGATTATATGCCTTTTAAAAAATTTATCTATTGGCACACACTTTTCTTCATGTTCTAACTCTTCGGGCTCACGACAGTGATAATATTCTTTACTGGAAGCGTTCTTTGGATCTGATGCTACGTATGTCCCAACGTCAATGATCAAGGTACTGTACTTTTTATAACTTTTTCTTAATATACCACCATAGCTCGCCTTTCTTGACCATTTCTGTATTTATATGCAAACAATGTTACTCTCGCTTTGATTGCTAGCTTAATATTTTAATATCACCAAATGTAGATTTGCTAATACCAAGTTTTAAAGTAGATTTACGAACACTTAGAGACGAATTATATTTAAAACGTCGTTCGATGATATTCTGATTTAACCATGATATCTTGGACGGACAACCTGGTATTGTCTTGCAACTATCTTCCCTCATTACTCCAAATCCTGCTAATTACATTTCGCCCTTTTCCTTCATTTCAAAAATATCTATATATAAGTTTTTCATAAAACTTAGCTTAGCAAACGTTTCACGTTCTACACGCTTCACGTTTACACAAAAAAATTCCAGAAAATAACCATATGTTGATTTCATATCCGCCTATATGGTTAATTACTAGGGTTAATTTTGTATTACTATTAAATGCCATCGTTAATTATTTATTAGAATTAAAGTGATGCTTTTCTTTCTGGACAAACCTTTAATAACTCAAATTCTTAATACGCTTTTTAACCGGTTCCATCCCATCGCCTTTATTTCATTTGCAATGTGTTTTCCTCGAATCTAGAGTGAAGCAAAGCGCTTTACGCTTGCTTAACCTTGGAAAACCTCTGTCCATCTAGAAAAGTAGTAAGTTTTGGAAACAGGTAATGGTACGAAGTAGCCAAACCGAAGTAGCTGGCTTCACAGTAATAGCTCTCCCTGGTGCCGAACAAGCGTATCCTGTTTCTCGAATCGTTTGAAGTTTGTTTTTGTTGTATAATAATGGATCCACGTTTTGTCGGTGATAACATATCGTCGCATGGAGTCGGCCCAAATATTATTGCGGAAGTTGCACTCGCACACGTTTTTGCTTTAATGTGAGTATATGCAGCGTTCCGTTCGCCGTAAAATCTTTTATTCCTTATTATTGGGTGCCAGTATTCTATATTCGCTATTTTCAAGTGCCCGATGTACCTGAGATTTCCCGAATTTGAGTGGTTGGGCTTTTATCACAAATTGAAGGTTTTGTATTTTAGGGATAATTTCTGTAATAGTGACGCTTCTAAGGCGTTCTGATGAAGGTTCTTCTTAGGCATTCGTATAACCACGTCAGTATTTGGCCAATTAGATTCTATCACTGTGTATTGAAAGCTAAAATCAAGCAAAATACTCTTAGTCTCTTGTAATATTTCTGTATATTTTAAACCTTTCATGTAAAAGATTTAGTGGCAGCGCGTTTTCCAATGTAATCTATTGAAATACAAACATACATTAACAATTTAGTTAAATTGCAGCTTACAACAGAGTAACCAACTAAAGGATAGGACTTGAAAGCTGTCAACAAATGATTTGCATTCCAGCATCATCTAGGTGTAGTTTTCTCAATGATTATGCCACCTTGAATTCCTTGATAGGTCGTTCTTTAAATTTTTATTGAATCAAATTTATTTCTAATTGCCATATAATGCAACTAGTGTTAATATCTATATTTAAATTGTTGCACTTTTGTTATTTTTAGCTCTGATCAAGCAATAATATAGTTGCAAAATGTTGGACAATATATAAACGTGAGTTGGAATAAAATTCAATTTTGACCAGCACTTTGAATGTTTTTTAGTAAATAATGTACCTATGATTGTTTAAGCAAGCTCTTTCTTTGTTTAATTATATAATTCCGAACAAATACAGTGAAAACTGTCTAAAACGGAATCCTAAGAGACCATGAAACTTTTCTGTTTTACACAGGCTTCCATATTAAAAAGATTTACATTTGTTTAAGTACATATATATAAGTGACCCACAGTGACGCTAAATAAATTTTTTGGTTGCTCAATGCATTCATTAATTAGCTTTTACAATATTATATTTTAAATGTCTTATTTCATGTATAAATGGACATTTCTTAAAGTTTTGCATTCCACATCTGTGGAATAATATACCTGTGTTTTTCCGCAGTTTAATTTAACGGCGAGTTTCTTATCGCTTAAACCTCCAGTTTGGTGGGCTTTTGTTAGGTTAATTTTTTCTTTAAGTGTAAGAGTGCTATATGGGCGATTCATTTTTATTTAAGAAAAGGTGATTTAAAAAACTAAAGTAATTTTTTTATTCGAGCACGTGACACCAGGAGAATACTTGTAACCGCATCAATAAATTGCACAGTATACTCACGTACTTACAATTAGGATTGAAAATGCATGTGAGTAGTTTCAAGAACTGTTAATTCTGCGTTTTAGTGGAATAGTATAAATATGTCCCTTTCGAGGTTTGTTAATAACATTAAAAGTCCCACGGTTAAATTTATTACACACATTTAATTCTAATTCCTTCTTGGAAATACATATAAATTTATATAAGTTAAAAGCGTACATATTGTTTACATTACGTATGCAGATACAATTTTCCGTATTTTTCAGATTAAATTCATTCCATCGGACCTATATTTCTTTCCGTGTTCGCGTTAAGCAGTTTTCAGCTTAGCCTATGTATCTTCCCTACAATTTTCACGGAATCTTCCGGAATAAGCAGGATTCCGCTTTTTCCAGTTTCCGCCTTAAACCGTTTTCACCGTATACCAAAATTAAGACATTACTCCTCATCTATGTTATAAATAAATTTTCTTGAAGTCATGAATGATTCATCTGGCATCTTACATTAATAGGTAAATAGAATATGACGATTTTCATTCACTAATATAAAATATAATTAATAGAAAGCCCTAGCAAAATTGTATCCGGATTTGATCTATCAAGAAATATTTGGTATAAATTAAATCGGATTAGAACAGGTCACTCCCGGGTTAATTCTATGTTATACCGCTGGAATGCAGTACCTAGTCCAGAATGTCATTGCAAAAAGGGAATTGAAACAGTAGATCATACTGTAAACGATTGTCCTTTTACTAAGTGTGATTACGGATTTATTGGTATACATAGCCCTATACTAGAGTCTATTATTTGGTTACATAACATAAAAGACTTATGATTTCATCTGGTAAGGTTATTTTTCCCAGGGTTTTTTCCCTTACTCTTGCACAAAATGGCGGATGAATATTCTATTATTATTATTATTATTATTATTATTAATATTAACCCTGTAATTGTAATTGTTTATTGACACAAATATATATATATATATATATACTTATACCTTTATTTTCTCCTGGGTTAATTTTTCAATAAATATGGAAGATGCGTTTCTTAAGCGTAATTACATTTGACTAAGAATGTAGTTAACGGTAACTAAGGTATCTTCATTAGAAGTCTAACAATTACTATCGAATTTTCTGATTTAGACAAAAACATTTTATGGTAGATTATATAAGAATATTGTCGACTGATTTGACGCCATGTTCAGAGCGAGACTACAATTGATTGATTAACAAGAGTGTCACAATATTCAAATTGTGATGCCTAGGGCTAGCCTTTTCACTTCCTTTTTAATTTATCCTTTTGTCATTTACTAGGATGGCCATTATTAGAAAAACGTGTAGAACAATATCTACGCTAATTGACGGGCTGGTATGTTCAAAAGCAAGTGAAAATATTGGCCCTTAGAGATGTAATTAATTTCATTCTATAACTTCTATATACATGAGTATGAGGTTGTACTACTCTTTGGTGATTATTAAATTGCTTAATTGTGGTGCAGTCCTGTAGAAAATTTGAATACTCAGCTGCAAATTTAGTTTTGTATATGAACTATAGTTGGTAAGAGTTTACTTGATTTATAATCTTCAACCCGCCGCATTGAAAATATCTTTCTCTTATACACGTTTTATGCCCAAGGAAAATAGCACCATGTTCTTCTATAGTTTTGCAAATTGAGGGTTCCAGAAAGTGATATGTCTTGCTAATGGAACAATAGCCTATAAAAATAAGGGAAACAACTTTGTTATCCCACATCTTAGGATTGAGTTTAGGATTATAGCTAAAAGCTTTAAAACCGCAAGCTTTTAAATTGATGGCATGAGATTTTATGCCGTTCCAAATCTCATATGGGTTTCTATTATTAATGGCGACTATAGGAAAGCCATTTCTGCAATGTCTTGCTGTATATTGACCTGCTGAACAATAATTTTTATCTACATTAGCATGTGTAAGCAAAACGTGAACCCTTTCAACTAAGGTTCTATTACAAGGTTCGTTTTCTTCTATAGTAAGCAAAAATCATTTAATGATTAATTCCATTTTCATTATAAAACGCATTCAATACTGAATTAATCTTTGCTATATCAGTATGTAATATTCTGATCTATTAACCAATCTATTTTCCAAAACACGCTTTGAGCTTTTACAATTTTTCAAAAAACTTGATTTTCAGGTTTTATGAAGCTGACAAACGTCATACACGATCTATCATTGATCAAAATAAGTACAAACATATCACCTTGAGAATGAATACTTTCTAAAAGCTTATTGGTTTGCTTGGTTTTACCTTTTGTAAGTTGTGTACGATGCGTTTTACCCTTAATACAATCAATACTAGAATCTAAAAAGCTTTTTAGATCATTTTAAGCCATCATGTACACCTTCTAAATGATTAAAACCATTAAAACTCAAATATCCCAGCAGTTGATGCCAAAGTTAATTATAATTCTAATTTATGACATTAACAATACATCACTTACTAAATGTGTGTATTAAATCATTGTCCCTTAGCGCCATTCCTGTACAATTTTTATACGGTTTACAGTTGTATTTTGTAATAATTCTGGGTTTACACCGTAAATTTTTAACTGAATGAATTTATCAGCAAGATTAGGAAACGCATAGTGCAATATTAAAAGTAGGTTCAACATTTTGATCTTGTCGATTATTAACTAAAATTGTGGATCATTCGCCGATCCTAAGTAATCGGAAATGTCTTGGAGTCTGTTACGCTGTACTATCCTGCCGAACTAGCTAGCTATATTTTACAACGATTTACTGCATACATCAATTGCAATTACAGGATTCTTTATAAGTTCTGAAGTTACTGTTCTCCCGTGTCAGGAACATCACCTGATCTTTTACCCATAAGAAATTTATAGGATATTAGGGACAGAGGGTTGAATCACTTGTCTACCCCCTGATGGTTTACTGAGGATAAAACTCTAAGGGACAGCATATCGCAGGAAAGTACTGATCACCTTATTCGAACGATGCATCGCAGGGTACATGAGTAGATTAGCTTATTAGGAACTTCAATGAAATACTGGATACAATACCCAACATATACCCGATTTTTTAACAGAGAAACACTATGTTCAATTTTTTTTGATGGGTGTTGCATCTTCAATTTCACCTAACATAATTTGTTATAAACTTACCAGACTCGTTTGACTTTAACGCATTCATTGGTAAAATAAGCAATCGTTCATTGCAAGTCACCCAGGACATTCAATTATGAAATAGTTGTTCAATTAAGTTCATACTTAATCTAGAAATAACTTTCAGGATTCGTAGTATTTTAAGTTTAATTTCAAACTGTAAACGCATAATTAAGATGTGTATTTAAATAATGTAGGGTTGAATAAGTGGAATGTTGAAATAGAATATCACGTGTGATGCATAGGCTGATGTTTAGTAAGTCTGTTATAGTTAGTTATTTCGCTTATGATCTCATTAAACGCGAGGGAATTAATTAAGGATTAGTGACGCCATTTAAAGCAATCTCCAAAGAACTAGATAGCTCTTAGGCGACTTTCGTTAGATCAGGACTCGGTCTCACTTTTTCATCCTGAGCGCGTGCATACGATTAATTGAAGGCATGAGTGATATGAGCACCTAAAAATGTAAATTTTGGTTTACAGCAGAGACGTGGGGTGTAGTCATTCCAGGAAAAACGTTAGGACCGTCATTCTGGAATTTCCAATTGAATGCTGTCCTATAGTCGTACCTACCAAAAAAGAGTTCTATCAAATACTAACGTAGAGAGCATGTCTATTTAAAACTTTTAGAGTTCGTCTCCTCATTGAAACTTAGTGCTTGAAATATGGATCCTTTGTTTTGCGGTCAATAATATATTCAAGAAAATCAACTTCACATTTCAATAATTATCAGAATATTTTTATAACGTCCTCATATTGTACTTTAAAATTAATTACAAATGGACATACATTAAATTAAATTTTACAAAGGGTATGAAGCGTACTATTTTACGTTGATAGTATACAAAAGTTCGTCAAAAAGATAGGCAATATGTCTACCACTTAAATGCATATTTAATAGTAAAAGTATTTGATATGTAGGACGTGACGTTCAGTTAAACAAAGGTAAAAATAGTGTCAACAATGTTACCAAATAGATTCGTAATATAAGGTTACTATTTCATGTTTTGCTATAACAACCATTATTGTTGATTAACAATTAGTCGATTGCAACTAATCCTTTTGGATCGCTGCACCCAAATCTTATTCAACTAACTTAATTAATTAAATTGTTATAATACAAATCCGTGTATTATTTACATTTGATGACCCCGGATGCCTTTTCAACTAACCACAGTTCCACTCGTTACGCTTCTTTTATATCTTGCCCTTTAAGAAAGAGAACTAGAATTGCTACTTCAGCTATATTACATATAAATTTTATTTTTTAATTATTAATAATGGAACAACGTAAGCTTGGTTTCTCTTTTCTGAAAAGACGGCATATAACTATCTTCAATTCTAGTTGACCATTATTTTATATTCACTATATAGCTATTTAAATAATTTAGGTAGCTTTTACGACAAGCAGATTATGCTTATCAGTGCTACGTCGCACTATGAAAAATCGAGGTCTGTTTCGGATCAAAAATCGATAACTTTTCTATTTATAATGATAAAATTGTGAAATTTTACACAAATGTAAAGCAGCGTATAAGGTTTTAAAGGGGATTTAGTTAATTTAATTATTTATATATTTAGTATATTAATTTTAATATTAACAATTAAAGTCAC
>JAHWXV010100020.1:0-10782 GCA_024586415.1 Phrixothrix hirtus
TAAAGAGCGGGGCATTCAAAAGTTTAAATCAAAAATAAACACAACATTATTTGGCACGCCCAAACGTGGGGCTGCAATTGAAAAGTTCAAATTTCATAAATCAAAATAAACACAACAATATCTAGCAGAAATATATGCTACATTACCCTTTGCATTATCAAGCAATGATCTTTTGATACTACAGTTGCCTAATAAAGAGTTAATAATTGTAAAGTTTTAAAAGAACTTCCAGAATAAACTGTAGATTCCCTTTCAGAGTAAGTTGAATTAATTAACGTAAAAATGACTTACGGGTGAAGCCTAGATTGTATAATAGGTTAAAGTTGGAGAACCATCCATTCTTAATTTGCATTTACCACATTCCTGGTGTTTCTTATGATTTCAAAAGAATACATTATACCATGGACCGATCAATCCAAAATCGGTCGAGCATCAATGAACATAAACGCAATCTGTTTTGTAAAGAATATCTTGCAACAAAAAAACATTTTGGAATAATCCATTACAGAAAATACAAGTTTTAAGTTTTAAAGTTCATTATATTTATTAAATAATATAATTTCTAACAGGATTAAAAATAATTTAAATGGTCTTTTGAACTGAATTCATTTTATTAAAACAGGAATTTTTTATCCTTAAAAATAAAAATACAATAAGCAAATATTTAATTTCATATGTTGAATTAGAAAATGTTTTCAGATAACAGGATGTTTTCAAAAGGCTTAATAACAATTACATAACTTTTATATGTATTTTATATACATGGGTGCTTAAAAATAAAAGGTGTTTCACAAATGTACACTTGGTGAATGGTGGTGAATATATACCAGACACAATAATTTTGCATTAAATTTCCATGGATATTACTTTATATATTTTGCGCAAATTGTCAAGTTGACAAGACATTTTTTGATTAAAGTAGAATAAAATATAATTTATTTCTACTCCGACATTAAAATCTGATTTATCAAATTTATGAAAATGACAAAATATCAAATGTTATGACTGCAAATGTACTTTAGAAAGATCATTTTACATAAGAAGTACACACTGATGTAATGTCTACTTGTCAGATTTTTAAAACTTTTCTTCCGAATATCGAAGAATTCTAACTGATAAATGTCAAAATATAGAAGTTTCTGCATGTTGCTGTTTGCAGAAAATCCTTACAATTTTTCGATATTTGTACTTCTTATGTAAAATGATCTGTAACCGAAAATCCCTTGTACAAAGCAAGGCAAAACTTGGGTAATGTTGCATATGGAATCTTGACTGATAATTTTCATTGTCAAATATTTTTTGTCCATATATTTGCATTAGACGAGTGTCATTTAAGAACAGTGTCATTCTAATGACATCATTCCTTCAATATTGGGTCATCAATTTTTATGTTATGTTAGGTTTTTTCTAAAATATTTAAGACTTTGTGAGTATAATTCTGTTTTATTGCTTTCATAAATCCTTTCGCAACTAAGTCACTCCTTATGCAATAATATTTGACATGGTTTGTGCCAATTATGTCTCAGGCCTTAGCGAAAAGATTAACGAAGCAAAAAGTTTATTTTTATGATTTACCGTTCATACCTATTATAAAACTAAATTATTATTTTATTAAATACAATATCTTAAATATTTACTTTCTATTTAGGGTAGTTTGGAACAGCAACTTCTACAAGCAAATCCTATTTTGGAAGCATTTGGAAATGCGAAAACAGTCAAAAATGATAATTCTTCCAGATTTGTAAGCAGAATAATTTGTATTTTTAAGTAAAATATGATTTTATATTTTAGGGTAAATTTATAAGAATAAATTTTGATGCATCAGGCTATATTGCCGGTGCTAACATCGAAACTTATCTTTTGGAAAAGTCCCGTGCCATACGGCAAGCTAAAAATGAAAGAACTTTTCATATATTTTATCAATTATTAGCGGGATCAACATTAGATCAAAGAAGTAAGTATGCAAAGTCTAGGTTAATCTAATAGAGTCATTTTAATATTAATGTTTGTTTTTACAGAAGAATATATTTTGGAAGATTCTAAAACATACTCATTTTTAAACAACGACAATCATATAGTGCCCGGAGTAGATGATGTACTTGAATTTGAAAGTACAGTTAAAGCCATGCATATTATGGGCTTTACTAACGAAGACTTCCATTCCATATTTAGAATAGTTTCTGCAGTTATGTTATTTGGTACAATGCACTTTAAACAAGATCGAAATTCAGATCAAGCTACTCTACCAGATAACACTGTAGCTCAGAAAATAGCTCATTTATTAGGTTTATCCGTTACTGATATGACAAAAGCATTCCTTAAACCCCGAATTAAAGTTGGAAGGGAGTTTGTTACTAAAGCACAAACTAAAGAACAGGTTTGTGTTTAACCGATTTTTATTTTTTTATTTTCAAATGTAACAATGAACCCTCAAACAACCGTAAGTAAAATGTGTGTAATGATCGCTTTGACCATCACATTTTGGTTAGGGTTGTCTAAAGACATCGCTTACAAAAATTGATTTAAAAATTTTCAATTTCAGGTTGAGTTTGCTGTGGAAGCTATATCAAAAGCATGTTATGAACGAATGTTCCGCTGGTTGGTAACAAGAATAAACAGATCGTTGGGTCGAACGAAAAGACAAGGTGCTAGTTTTATAGGAATTTTAGATATAGCTGGTTTTGAAATTTTTGACTTAAATTCATTTGAACAGTTATGTATCAATTATACCAATGAAAAATTGCAACAATTATTTAACCACACTATGTTCATTTTGGAGCAGGAAGAATATCAACGTGAAGGCATTGAATGGAAGTTCATAGATTTTGGACTTGATTTGCAACCCACAATCGATTTAATCGACAAACCTATGGGTATTATGGCTCTAATAGATGAAGAATGTTTATTTCCTAAAGCCACTGATAAAACGTATGTAGAAAAGTTAGTCAGTGCTCATTCGACACATCCTAAATTTAAGAAAAGCGATTTTCGAGGTGTGGCTGATTTTTCCATCATTCACTATGCTGGCAAAGTTGATTATTCTGCAAATCAGTGGTTAATGAAGAATATGGATCCCCAAAACGAGAATGTAGTATCACTTCTTCAAGCTTCTCAAGATCCATTTGTGGTACATATTTGGAAAGATGTTGATAATTTGGGTCGAGCTAAGGGAATGTTTAGAACTGTGTCATACTTGTACAAAGAACAATTAGCAAATTTAATGGTTACTTTACGAAACACAAATCCTAATTTTGTACGATGTATCATACCTAATCACGAAAAGAGAGCTGGAAAAATTGATGCCCCGCTGGTATTAGATCAGTTACGGTGCAATGGTGTTTTGGAAGGTATTAGAATTTGTCGGCAAGGCTTTCCGAATCGAATTCCATTCCAAGAGTTTCGTCAAAGATATGAATTACTCACTCCAAATGTGATTAATAAAGGTTTCATGGATGGAAAGAAAGCATGTGAAACCATGATTAAATGCTTGGAATTAGATCATAACTTATATCGCATCGGACAGTCCAAAATTTTTTTCAGAGCTGGTGTTCTTGCTCATTTGGAAGAAGAACGTGACTATAAAATCACCGATTTAATTGTAAACTTCCAAGCATTTTGTCGTGGTTTTCTCTCTAGGCGAAATTATCAAAAACGTGTACAGCAGTTAAACGCAATTCGTATTATTCAGCGAAACTGTTCTGCATATCTTAAATTACGTAATTGGCAATGGTGGAGATTATATACAAAAGTAAAACCGCTACTTGAAGTTACTAAACAAGAAGAGAAATTAATGCAAAAAGAAGATGAATTGAAACAAGTTCGAGATAAGTTAGAAACTCAAAAGAAAAGTGCACAGGAATATGAAAAAAAGTATCAACAAGCAATCGAAGAAAAAACAGTTTTGGCCGAACAGTTACAAGCTGAAGTTGAATTATGTGCCGAAGCTGAAGAAATGCGTGCAAGATTGACTGCTCGTAAACAAGAACTTGAAGAAATTTTGCATGATTTAGAAGCCCGAGTTGAAGAAGAAGAAGAACGAGCCGCTAGTTTAAGTAACGATAAGAAAAAATTACAATTAACCATCCAAGATTTAGAAGAACAGTTAGAAGAAGAAGAAGCTGCACGACAAAAATTACAGTTAGAAAAAGTTCAATTTGATGCAAAACTTAAGAAATTGGAAGAAGACGTGGCTTTAAGTGATGATACGAATCAAAAGTTATTAAAGGAACGAAAACTTATTGAGGAAAGAAACAATGACCTAAGTCAAACTTTGGCCGAGGAGGAAGAAAAAGCTAAACATTTAGCCAAGTTAAAAGCAAAACATGAGGCTTCAATTGCAGAATTAGAAGAACGTTTATTAAAGGACCATCAACAAAGACAAGAATCTGACAGATCGAAGAGAAAAATTGAATCAGAAGTGAATGACTTAAAGGAACAACTTTCAGAAAAGCGTACTCAGCTGGAAGAACTTCAGCTACAATTAGGTATATTTTTTTAAAATGTACATTTTACAAATTAAAACATTTTATTGTAGGTAAAAGAGAAGAAGAGTTGGCGCAAGCTATGGTGCGTGTCGACGAAGAAAGTGCCCATAAGGCTCAGTCACAAAAAGTACTCCGAGAATTTGAAAGCCAACTTGCCGAACTCCAAGAAGACTTAGAAGCTGAAAAGGCTGCAAGAAGTAAGGCTGAAAAATTAAAACGAGACTTAAATGAAGAATTGGAAGCTCTGAAAAATGAACTACTTGATTCTTTGGATACAACGGCAGCTCAGCAGGTAGTTTTTAATATTTAAATGCTTAAATACTAAATTTTAAATAATATATTTCAATTTCAGGAGTTACGATCAAAACGAGAACAAGAGTTGGCCACTTTAAAGAAATCATTGGAAGAAGATACGCAACTACATGAAGTTTCCATAGCCGAAATGCGACATAAACATTCCCAAGAATTAGCATCTCTCACTGAACAATTTGAAAATGTTAAAAAAAGTAAAACGGGCTTGGAAAAAGCAAAACAAACCTTAGAAGCTGAAAATGCAGATCTTGCCACAGAATTAAGAAATATAGGGGGAATTCGACAAGAAAGTAATGACGAATTATTGTAAGTAATCAATTTAATCAATTTTGTTTTAGGCGATCGTCGGCGGAAACAAACTGAAAATCAGCTTGCTGAAGTTTCGGCAAAATTAGCGGAAAATGAACGTGTACGAGGAGAATTACAAGAGAAAGTTCAAAAATTACACCAAGAATCGGAATCAGTTACTCAGCAACTGGAAGATGCGGAATTAAAGTATACATCAGTAATTCTTGTACAGTTAGAATAAACTAATAATAATTACTTGATTTTAGGGCATCAGCTGCATTAAAAAGTCAAGCAAGCATTGAATCACAATTTAACGAAGTGCAAATTGCATTAGAAGAAGAAACCAGGCAAAAGTTGACACTCAGTTCAAAGTTGCGCCAACTGGAAGCTGATAAGGAGCAATTGCATGATCAGTTAGAAGAAGAGGAAGAAGCTAAACGAAATTTAGAAAAACAGGTATTTCACATTGATTCTCTTAGTTTGGGATATAATGAATTAGATAAATTAAAAAGGGATTATTTTGAAATTGTGGCTGAATAATTACGATGTTAGTTGCACTTCAGTGTGAAGGCAAAATTCATTGCTATTCATAAAAGTTATGTTCTGATATGCTGTAATTCATATTTTAACCATTGTGTTTTTATTTGATGCAATCTGTGGTGTGTTTGATAATGATTGGTCATTCTCAAATCGTAACTGGTGAACGTTAGAATGGGTAATAAGTACCTTTACATTTTAAAAATCATACTGAAACATTCAAATAACGATCAACAATGGTTGCTTAGCAAAACATAAATATTCTCATGATGGGTTAATGTCAAAATTATTATTACATATATCGTATATTTTTATCTATTATTTCTAGGTATCAACACTAAATATTCAATTAATGGAAGCAAAGAAGAAAGCAGAAGATGAAGCCGAACAATCAGCAGTTTTAGAAGAGACGAAAAAAAAACTTACAAAAGACATCGAAGCTCTTCAAAGACAAGTAGATGAACTGACTCTTTCAAATGATAAACTTGAGAAGAGTAAAAAGAAAATTGCTGCTGAACTTGAAGATGCCAACATCGATCTTGAAACTCAACGGCAAAAAGTTTCGGAACTTGAAAAAAAACAGAAAAACTTTGATAAGGTAAATACTTGAACAATCATGAAAATAATATTAAACCATTTTTTCCTTCAGATTTTGGCAGAAGAAAAAGCGGTAAGTGAACAAATGGCAGCAGAACGAGATTCAGCCGAACGTGAAGCCCGAGAAAAAGAAACACGTGTACTTTCACTGAGTAGAGAATTAGATGAATCTAGTGAAAAAGTAGAAGAATTGGAACGTGTTCGAAGACAACTTCAGGCTGAACTTGATGAACTCGTTAACAATCAAGGTACAGCTGATAAGAATGTACATGAATTAGAAAAGGCCAAACGGTCCCTTGAGAGCCAACTAGCTGAGTTACGAGCACAAAATGAAGAACTGGAAGATGAACTACAACTCACCGAAGATGCTAAGTTAAGACTTGAAGTGAACATGCAAGCCATGCGGGCACAATTTGAAAGAGATCTGCAATCTAAAGAGGAAATGTCTGAAGAAAAACGAAGGGGAGTTGTTAAACAGTTACGGGACTTAGAAGCTGAGCTTGATGAGGAACGAAAACAAAGAACTGCTGCTGTTGCCGCTAGGAAAAAATTGGAAGGTTTGTATTTGAAAATTTAGAAATTTAACTTCTGCTAGACACAATAAGTGACAAATTGCCAGGCCTTTTTACCACATATGATTGGAATGTTGTGATGTAAGATCGGGAGCAATTTATAAGGGATGTTTTATTAAATTAGTTAAGTAATTTGATTTTATTTTCATTAGGTGACTTAAAAGAGATAGAAGGTCAAGCCGAATTACAATGTAAAGTGAAGGAAGATGCATTGAAACAGTTGAAAAAATCTCAACAACAATGTAAAGAAGCAACAAGAGATGCTGATGAAGCTCGTGCCGCAAGAGATGACCTAGCTGCTAGCAGTAAAGAAGCTGAACGAAAAGTTAAAGCCTTAGAAGCTGAGTTATTGCAAGTTAGTGAAGATTTAGCAAGTTCAGAACGTGCCCGAAGAGCTGCTGAGGCAGAACGTGATGAATTACAAGAAGAAATTAATAACAGTGCAAATAAAGGTTTGTATTTTCTGTGAAAAGTTGATAAATCAGTATGTAGAATTTTTGTGTGATCATTTTTTACTCTAAAGATGTGAGTAATGTGTTAATTGGATAACACCAAGCTTCTTAGAATTAATTATTTGAGGGTTGTAGATAATTCGCATTTGTTTTTACATTTATTGAAACATCAACAACTGGAAAGTAAAATCTGAAAACAATGGATACGTTTAAGGTCACCAAGTAATTAAACAGATAGTTTGTGTGCATTGCACACTATAGACGATCTAAAACTAAATGCATCTGTAAGTCGATTATTTTTCTAACCTCATTTTTATAAAATGGGATCGCAAAAAATCTTTAAAATGGGCGACAGTTTTATTTTAGAAGCTTTATGTGATAATAATGATGTAGTTATACCTGCTGCCACTGAAATATTAACTGTTAAACACACATTAATTAAATTTATTCATATTAAAATTTCAAAGTGCCGAAAATAATACAGTACCATAGAATAACAATGTTTTATATTGTGACAATACTAAAAATGTTAGGTTAGCTTATTGTAAGCGCAAGGAATTCAGCAGAAAATTGTATGCATGCCTTTCTTGTAATCGGCTGGAAATTGTTTATAACACACAAGCAGGAAGCAGCTTGCAAACCGCTTGATGACCTTGAACGCACCCATTGTAAGTTGCTTGTACTGAACAAACCAGTCAATCTTGCTTAGTACTTAAACAATTAATTCTTAGTTTGTGTAAACAAACTCCAATCACATTAGCTCTGCACTCAATAAAAGCAATCAACAAATTACTCTATTGGTTTATTGCAGTGGCGTTCATTAATATGAAAGTTATGTCAAGTCTAATTATCATAAGAATGAAATTGCACCAGTTATTAGTGACATCTGATTTGTTGTATATTGATTAATTGTGCTTAGTAGTTTTATAACAAAGAAGGGATTTTTAACTACCTACATTAATTAATTTAATGATTAAAGCTTATATGTTTTGGTAATTATTAAATTTTATGACATTAATAACAAAAAACAAAAACATTTTAAAACCAACTGAAAATGTTTGAAGGCAGAAAGACACTTTAATAGTTGGGGAGATTTAAATCAACTATTAATCATGCTTGTAGTGTATTTTCGTATTATAAATACCAATTATGTACCTACGTAAAAAAGAATTAATTAGTATCAGAAATATTTTGACTGACAAAATATTTTGTTGCAAAGTTTGCAGGTGTGTGCATTTTGTGGGAATCGTTATTATTTATTAATAAGTTACAAGTCTAATTGTGATGTAATTTTATTTTTATCGGCAAAGTTTTCAAAATGTTTAAAAGCCTCAGAGCATTAATTTTACCATGTTAGAACTATTTTTGATTAATTCTGTTATTAATGGCATGATGAGTATGAATGCATTGTGTAAATTCTTGTTTACATTTTGCAAATAGTTAAATTGATTTGACTTTAGTTTTAATTCATGTCATAAAAATATGAAATAAATAATTAAAATAAACAATATTTTTAGGAAATCTTCTAATTGATGAAAAGAGACGCTTGGAAGCAAGGATAGCAACATTAGAAGAGGAACTTGATGAAGAACAGAGTAATAATGATACTTTTGCTGATAAAGCCCGTAAAGCCCAATTGATGGTTGAGCAGTTAACATCAGACTTAGCAAGTGAACGTTCGGCAGCGCAAAAGCACGAATCTGGTCGTTTATTATTAGAACGTCAAAATAAAGAACTAAAAGCCAAACTGACCGAACTCGAAACTGCACAACGTACCAAAACCAAGACCATAATTGCGTCCCTTGAAACCAAAGTTAACAATTTGGAAGAACAGTTAGAAGTATTGTTTTTGTATTTGTACAAAGTTATAATATTAATGTTTCTATTCTAGGTTGAAGCAAAGGAACGTTATGCTCAACAAAAACAAAATCGTAAACTGGATAAAAAACTTAAAGAATTGGTAATGCAGTTGGAAGATGAACGTCGACACGCAGATCAGTATAAAGAACAAGTAGAAAAGGTAAATGCACGGGTGAAAGCTTTAAAACGTCAACTAGATGAGGCGGAAGAAGAAATTAGCAAAGAAAAAGCACTTAAACGAAAAGCTCAACGTGAGTGCGAAGATATGGTCGAGTCGCATGAATCGATGTCACGTGAAATCAGTAATTTGAAAAGTAAACTCAGGTACATAATTTCTTAACTATTTCGACTGATGATGAGATAGGTATTGTGTAATTTTAATTCAATTTTCAGTCATAGTCATAAGTCATGATATGGTGGAGGTACCAGTATGCAGTTTATTTAATCTCTAATTTGGTATGTGGTTTTGGTTGATGATTGTGCAGTTTATATTGGCTGGCTGCACTTAGCCCTCTGGTATTTGTTTTTGATTATTTCACACATAAGTTTGCTTATTTTTTGTTAGCTTTATTTTTCGGCTTGTATTACTTATTCCTAAAACACGCAGCATTAAAGTAGACCAGCCTCCTTTGGGATATTTAACTGTATAATTAATATTTAATAACCCTTTGACGTGTTTTTTAATAAAAATTATTCAGGTAGGTAAAAATTTGGCAATAGTAAAATTCGCCTTAAATTAATTGTAATTAACAGCCATCAGCTTATGGCAGCGCTATTTAAACTTTTTTTAAACTAAATATTTGTGTAATAGAAATTAATTACTTTCAAGTATTCCTTCTGTATGCAAATTCAGCCACTTTTTTTTTCAATGTTCCTTAAAAAGGGCAGGTCTTTGGAGTTGATCTAGAGGTACTGATTTTGGCATGAAGCTTGTTGAGAGGTCACCATCTTCAATGATTTTGGTTTCTTGAAGCTTCTGGGTGTAATAGCAAGGAGCTTCCCTTTCTCTGCGAATCTTAAAAGTTTTGTAAGATGCTTGCCTTCTCCTTTTGTACTATAAGCAGGGCTCAGATTGCATTACTTTTTTTACTAAAAATTACTTTTCTAATGAAAAATCAATAAAAGTTACTTTTTTAAGCCAAAAGTTACTTTTTGTTATTTTTTTAAAAAATTACGTAATTTAAATTTCGCGGACTAATATCCAAATGAAGCGGTTAACGTTAAGTGCCAATGCTGATAAATTGTATCATTATTTGAATAAAGTGGGCATCAACGTTGGTGTTAAAGTTTATTACATAATGCATATAATTTATGTACCACTCTATTCTAATAGTTAACAAACTACAAATTGTAAATTATCGCTAAAATATGACCGTTTTTATATTTTGTTATTTAAAAGGTGAATATAACCTGTAAATACAGGGAAAGTTTAAATTAATAACATACTTACATATAAATATATTACTGATCCCATAGTTTTTGTTACAGCAGGTATTACATTTTAAAGGCTATTTTGTGATACTTTCAGCTTTTTAAAATGGGTAAAGTTATATTTCAAGATGATTGTATGCACAAAATTGATAAAAATGGATACTTAATATCTTCTTGGGGAAAGAAAGCAGATGTTCATCATATGATATGTCTAATATGTAATACCAAATTTCAAATAACAAAGGGAAT
>JAHWXV010100041.1:0-12069 GCA_024586415.1 Phrixothrix hirtus
CGAAATACATTATTTACTTTGTCAATTACTTCAAGTTATTTTTAAAAGTTGTCGTTCTACGTTTTGTGCTTTTAAACTGTACAAGATGCTACTTTGTATTAACATGCTGACGTCACCTCGAATGCAGCTGTGTAGCCTTAAATTCTTATGGGATTTTTCTGCGTTAAAATAGATTTTATATGTTGCGAGGTATATTCAAATAATTTACTTAAAAAACAATTTACGCTTAAATAAAGGAATGTTTTTAATAATTTCAAAACGGAATTAAATGCATAATTAAAACACTATACGTAAATAATACAATTCGTTACGCATATTGCTGTTACTGAATGTAGATAATTTATAAGAAGAACTAGCGAGAGCTGAGAATACATGTTACTTAATTTAGATAATTTTACACAAAAAACTAGCGAAAGCTGGCAAGTTTCAAAACAATTGTTAAAAACGTTTTCCTGAAAATCGCAAAAAATTTAAAAATCGCAAGAATAAAGTGACACTTCCGGTCATTCGATTTTAAGTAAATTCTTGCTGTCTCGTGTACAAAAGGTATAAAACATAAATATAGTTTTTGATTTTCATATAATGATTACTTTTGAGTAATGTTCACAACTAATATTCAAAGTACTTCCGGGTACTCGAATTTCAAAAATTTATAAGAAAAGCTCCCTGCTTAATATAAAACTAAATTAAGTAGCTAAGAAATATATCAAGTTTAAAAAGATCGTTAGAGCCGATTTCAAGAAAACCATGAAAATGGAGAATTCGGAAATAAAGTGGTACTTCCGGTTATTCGATTTTAACCAAATTTTTGATTTTGCAGAAAAAGGCGATTATGACTCCAAATATAAATTTTCATTTAGTTAGAGGTAATAGTTTCATAATTATTGTATTCAGAGTTAACAGTGAAAGTACTTCCGGTTACTCAGTTTACAGAAATTTTTCTAAGTAACCGCCTAGATTATATGAAAAGGTCTTAAATTCTTAAGAAACACAATAAATTTAAAAAAATCTCGTTATAGCCGATTTCGAGAAAATCTCGAAAAACAAAAATTCGGTAAATATCTTAGAATGACAGAAAAAAGGTGGTACTTCCGGTTATTCGATTTTAATCAAATTATTGATTTAACACACTAAGTTGATTGTAACCTTAAATATAAATTTTTATTTAGCTGGGGTTTTTAGTTTCACAGTTATTTTAATCAGACTTAACGGCGAAAATACTTCCGGTTACTCGATTTACGGAAAATTTTGTGAAAAACTGTCTTGATTATATGATAGAGCATTAGATTTCTAAGAAATATAGTGATTCTAAAAAAATCGTTAAATACGATTTCGAAAAAATTTCAAAAAACCAAAAACTCACAAGAGTAAAATGGCACTTCCGGTTTTCCGATTTTAGTGAAATTATTGCAGGATTTATGATTTTTGAGTTATGGTGTTCACAGACACACACGCATGCACGCACGCACGTACGCGTGTGCGCTCGCACGCACGCACACAGACCAATTTTCAAAAACATGATTTTTCGTACCCAGGGGGCCCAAAAACGTGTATTTCAACTAAAATTTTGGTCTAAAACAATACTTTCTCTTTTACTTATATTTCATATCGGGTAAGAGAAAGTAAAAATTACAGATAGCAATGAACATTACGTTGAATAAAGCAGTTTTATGTTTCCCTTGAAGTTAAGTGTCTTCTTCCATCAAAAAATCGGCATTTATTAACCGGTACACCTCTATAATAGTCAAATCGATAACGATCAAGATTCATTTTACTTATCGGGAGTGATTTTGGAAAAACAAATTAAATCCGTGATGCGCACCTATTATCTGTGGAAAAGGGTACTCAGAGGGCAGGATCCTACTATCGGAACAAAAAGTTGTCAGCCTACTGTTAGACCCTCGTAATTAACAAATAATAATTAATGAAAAACAGTCGTCTGCCCACAAATTTTAATTTCAATATTTTCGGTTCGAATACGTCTTCCCCTGTTGAACCAACAATAAAAGTATGTATTTGATACTCCTATGAAAGTCGTAAATGATGGAACTGGAGGGATTTACTTGTTGGACGCTCCCGGTGGTACAGGAGAAATTTTTTTGATTTAATTGATTTTAGCAACAACTCGCTCACTCAATGAAATTGCACTCGCACTTGCTTCATCAGGAATTGCAGCTACATTGTTGGAAGGCGGTCGAACAGCTCATTAGACGTTAAAATTGCCGTTGAATATATAAAGCAACGAAACTCCGACCTGCAACACTTCGAAGAACTCTGCAATGGCAAAGCTTTTGCAACAATGTAAATTGATAGTGTGAGATGAATGCATAAAAAGTCTTTGGAGGCATTAGACCGAACATTGCCAGTGATTCCGCGGTCAACGCCAGCTGATGAACTTAATGCATGTTTAAGGTCCTCCATTTTGTGGGAACATGTCAAGATACTAAATTTAAACAAGAATATGCGTGTCGAGTTGCAAAATGATCAATCTGGAGAAATATTTTTAAAACAGCTCATTGACATTTGTAATGGCAAATTACCTTTAGACGTTTTGAATGTCTGCATTACCTTTCCTGAAAATTTTTGTCAGTTTACTAAATCAAAAATCGAACTCATTCGGATGTTCCCAAACGTTGCTCAAAATTACAGAGATCATATTTCGTTGAGCGAACGAGCTACATTGGCTGCCAAAAACATGGATGTAAATGAATTAAATTTCAAAATTCAAAATGAAATTGCCAGTGAATTGAGGACATACAAATCAGTTGATTACGCTATTAACCAAGATGATGTCGTCGATTATTTACCCCAATTTTTGAACTATCTGGATTTTCTAGGATTGCCGCCTCAAAATCTTCAATTAAACGTCGGATTGGTGGTCATAATGTTGCGAAATATCAACCAACCACGTCTATGTAACGGCACACGGTTAGCGGTGAAAAAATAACTAATCAATCCACTATAACTACAATTATTGTTTAAATATATTAGATACAGTCAGCGCGGATATGCGACCATAAGCTGGACAGGAATTATGTATTACTCGACTACCTTCGCAACGGGAAATTTAATCTGGCCTCTACAATAGTTGTTAGCCGAGACTATAGTTTAAACTGGATTTTCAACAATATACTTTGCCATTACAGTAACGCCATTTGTAGGCAAACAATAAGGAAGCAAAAAACAATGTGATAAAGAGGTACCTTAGTCTTAGTCGTCACTTCACCGGGTTTTTTGATTTCCCACAACCAGATTTATTAGTCGTGATTTTATTTCTAGATTGCTGCACTAACAGGGGGACCTCACAGGTCCAAAGAAGCGGCAACCGTGGTGAAAAAGGCAGGTAAATCCCAGATATACACTATTCAATCGCTCAGGCTTAGTGTTCCGGTGGTGGAAATGTTACACTCACTCAGACACTTCATTAAAAAAGAAATCACTCACACGAGCGATTCTTTCATGTACGACCTTCGCGTGTTTTTAACTGTCAAAACGCGGGGGGGTCTCGTGACACGTTAGCACCAATTATACCTGTCGAAATCCATCAGGGTATAAATCATCTAGAACTGTCAACATAATTTTTAGTACATAAATTTCCAAACGTCACGGAGGGTAGAAAAACTCGTCTCTCGTGCTTTATCCAACCGAGAAACTCTACTTGTTTTGCAATCGTCACGGAGCGTATAAGAAAATTTGTCTCTCGCGTTCTATCCGACAGAACCACCAAAAAAAAGCTCTCTCTGCTTATTATTTATTTTCTTTTTCGTCGTCCAGACAACCACACCGTTACTGGGGAACACACGGCGGAAAATTAAAAAAAAAGTTTAGTTTATTAGGCGTGGAACGCCAACGAAACCTGACATGCTCTACTGGAGAAATGTTTATTTAGTAAGAAACACTTACTCGATGATATTTGTATATTTGAAAGCATGTGCATAGTCGACTCGTCATTATTAAAAAAAAGAATTTTTAGTATTCGTATTGCTTTTAATTTTATGCTTGTTGACGTGTCTATAGGGTCTGGTTTCATCCCTTAAAAGGAATAGCATAATATCCGAAACACCCTGTATAATATATACGTTTGCAATACTAAGCACTAATAGTAAATAAAACGTATTCAAGAAAACAGGGTTCTATTTTTACAACAAAAAGTTAGTTAAATTATTCATTTGATTTTGGCGATACAAGATTGTTTATAATTTAATTCAAGGTTGCACATGCATATATATTTAACACTCTGCTTAAAGCGTTTAAGAGTTACGACGTCTAATTTCTATGCACTTGAAATGAAGCAAAATATAATATTATTAAATAGAATATTTTTAAAAACTTACATAAATAGCAAGATTTATTTAAGCGGAAACCTCGTAATCTTGTTTAAAATGTTTTCAGAATTAAATATTATGCAAGATATATGAATTATAATAAAGGTATAAAATATTTAGGGCAAAATCGTAATAACGTTACATAAACTATACTGCATTTCAAGTTTAGAAGATAGTATGGACTCTTGTGAGAACACGTTTTAGTATTTTATAACAATTATTTCCTATCCATCGTCAATTGTGACACTATTTATTTTCTATTTTATGCTTTTACAGTTCGAGCTGTATTTATTCAATGATTACAACCCACTTCTTATTTGTCTTAAATTAAGTCGCTTGAATTAACGCGAATTGATCTGATGTTTGATAATAGTTCTGTTTTAAAATTTTGAGGCTTCCGAGCTTAGTTTATAAATTAATATCGTTTAAAAATACACAAATAAGTTTAAAAAAAAAATTTTAAATAATATTATGTAGCAATTAGGATGATAAAAAACCTGCAGTGATGGTCATCCTTGCCCCGTGTTATCACCATTGTAACGTCTTCGAAGTGCACGACAAAATTTTAATTAGAAATCGACAATAAATTCGAAATATATCGGATAGGGATCGACTTAAGTCATTGAAACTTTGAAGAAATGTCCTTCAAATAAGATGCTATAAAGAGGACTGGGGTCTGGAAACATCAGTTTGTAGCTAGAGCTTATGTAAAATTTTTGATGCACGCTTGTTTTTAAAAATTTTAATTAGAATTGATGAATCCTAGTTGTATTTCTGTGATAAATAACCAAAGTAGTTGGTTAGTGAAATCCCAAAATAAAAGTGTAGTTGTAGTTGGGAAAATCATCCAACCTCATTCCGAGGTCCTAATTTCAGGTGCACCAGTGCTTCGTCAGATTCATCCATTTGTGTGCCATAACACTCATCAACACTTGAATGACACTTGCGATGACGGCGTCATGGACGTGGAAAATGTGCGTTTCGGGGACAACAATTCATACAGATCGAACGACACGATTGCACGAGTGGAACAAATAGTTATGACAGACTGTCGATTCATCATGCCTACAATCCCGTTGGGTCTGCGCACATTATCCTGTATGACGACCTGAAAATGCGCAAAACTTCCACCAGAAGGGTTCCGCAAGTATTCACTGATGAAAACAGGGCTTTACGCGTATTAATGTTAACACGTGACACTCAATTAACGCACATTTTCAAACGGTTCTGCTGCTGCATCAACAATTTTTCACTTAACACAACACACCCCTGAAGAACCGTTTGTGATGGGAATGTAACGGTAGCATCAGCGATGTGTATAGCTTGTATGTATACAGGGTGAGTACATTGAGAACTGACGGCAGTTTCAGCTTTATAAGCGAGTTCTTTTTTCAAAATAAATTAGAAACCTTAGAACCTGAATGCACTTCGTAATTTATAGGATTCTTTTGAAATTGATTTAGAAATTAAAACCAATTAACCTCTCCTCCTCATGAATTCGCAAAAAATAAAAAAAGTTTTGATCTCTTTAGTTTGGAAAAATAAACCGGTTTCAGAACGTCTTCAATTACATTTGAATGTGGTGTAAAATATGTTTTAGTTACAACCATATTATGGTGTTTTATGTTGTTGACTTACAATACATCAAGTGTAAATCGGTTACAGGCGGCGCGGTGGCTGGCTCGCGCATCAAAGAGGAACAACAGAAATATATTGAGAACCCTCATTGACGGCGCGCGCGCCACCGTGCAGAGTAAATCGTCTCGCAGCAGACTACGGGATACGGTACGTCTTGTATCGCTGCGAATTTCTCCTTTAAGAACGTTTGCTTGCTTCATGCTAAGCCAGTCGGCGCGCCCGGTCGCTCCTAAACATTGCAAGGAATTCCCTTAAAAGACGCACAGACCACACTAGCGTCGCAAAGCAGTAATCCTTTCGTGATGTTTTCCAAAGTGCATACTCTAAGATGAGTAAACCTCTCTTCGCTAGCTTGAAAGCGTCAGTTGACGTTCTTACAAACGTTCGTGGAGTATAATTATACGTGTGTTCGCGCGGCTCTGGGCATTACGCGCTCTACTCCGGTCGCCTTCTTGGTACAGTAATACGGGAAGCGTTCTCATTCTTGTCACAGATCAAGCGACGGCGGGGGCGCATAAGAGCCTTTGCTGCACACACACGGTAGATAATGCATATTCTCGCTCGGAGAGCGGTGAGTTGTTGCATAAAATTTATTTTACAGAACTTTCTGTAAACGTATCCGGAGATACGCGTTATGAGTGGGTCCGCATCAAAAGGCCGCGGTTTGGGTACAAACATTACACACAAACACGTAAAGCTTTTATTCAAAGAAATGCATGAGCACGTAACGAATACCAACTCATACGCATCGAAGGTGTTCGGAGGCACCTCGTGCCGACCATAGCGTCGTCCGCTTTACCGTCGCCGCGCGCTGTAAGGTTCGCAGAATTATGTCTCATGCGTAAAGAAGCAGCCGGCGCGAGCTCACGACTAATCCATCTACTACCGCCTCATACGCATCGAAGGCGTTCGAGGCACCTCGTGCTGACCGGAGCGTCGTTCGCTTCACCGTCGCCGCGCGCTGTAAGTTTCGCAGAATTACGTTATGCGTAAAGAAGCCGCCGGCGCGCTTTCGAGATCAATCCATCTACTAACGCCTCATACGTAATTCTGTGAATCTAACAGCGGTCGGCGACGGGAAAGCGGGCGACGCTGCGGCCGGCACGAGGCGCCTTCGATGCGTATGAGGCATTAGTAGATGGATTAGTCTTAAGCGCGCGCCGGCAGCTTCTTTACGCATGAGACGTAATTCTGCGAACCTTACAGCGCGTGGAAACGGTAAAGCGGACGACGCTACGGTCGGCACGAGGTGCCTTCGAACGCCTTCGATGCGTATGAGGCGTTAGTAGATGGATTGGTCGTAAGCGCGTGCCGGCTGCTTCTTTACGCATGAGACGTAATTCTGCGAACCTTACAGCTGTCGGCGACGGGAAAGCGGGCGACGCTACGGTCGGCACGAGGCGCCTTCGATGCGTATGGGACGTTAGTAGATGGATTTGTCGTGAGCACGCCCCGGCTGCTTCTTTACGCATGAGACGTAATTCTGCGAAACTTACAGCGGTCGGCGACGGGAAAGCGGAAGACGCGCGCCTGCTCCCTCCCTCGTTCATCCAGCTTCCGTACGTACGAGACGTGAGCGTGATCGCGCGCCCGCTTTGTGCACTTTTCATACGCATGAGACGTAATTCTGCGACCTTTACAGCGGTCAGCGACGGGAAAGCGGAAAGCGCATGCCTTACTAGGTATCCAAAATCTGTAGTTCACGGATTGTCGAAATTACAGATTTGACGTTATATTATGGTGCTTATGGTTCTATAATCGTATTATATGACGCGGGTAAGTTGGTGTGATTGCGTGAGTGACATTAATTAATGTTTGTATAGTTTTTCTAAGGGGACGGGGACTCTTTTGGTCAACTCCGCCATTTCTGTTATATTATTTCTCAGTACTTATGATGTTGCTACTTATAGACATCCCATATAGACGGTCTTGAGCAGATAAACTCTCATTCACCTGAAAGTTCCTCGCCCAGGATGTAGGAAGCCGAAAAGGTCAGGCATATATGATTTACTTTACTATGATTTCTGAATTCTCCGCTGCTCATTAGTGTTACCTTGTTTCTGTTCAAATACTAAATGCCTTTCTAATTATGAATTCAAAAGTTTTGATTAAATATAGTATGCTAAAATTGAGTTCTCTGATTGATCTTTTCTGTATTTGCGATCTAAATGCTCGACGAATAAGATTTTCTTTAGTTTTTAAATTGTTTAAGAGACATTCAATAAAAATTCATAAACATTTGTTATATCTAATTTAACCCACAAAATTTGTGAAGTGAAATTGAAAACCTGCTAATCAAATTTACGTTCTCGCATTTAAAAACTTTTTAAAGGCTATCACAGTGCTTACATTCCAATGTATAATACTGTAGAAGGCATAACACCCAATCAATTATTTCTGTGTCAAATATTCAAAGTATTTTTCCACAATTAATACTTTTAGCACGATGTTGATTACACTGCTTGTTTCGCTACCAAACAGGTGCTCTCTGGTATATGATATTAGGCTATCTACTAATATAACTTCTAAAATACTTATATACATGGTGGTTTTATAGGCCGCCAACATTTTTATTTTGTTATAATAAATCAGTACATATTTGATGAATCCTTCATTTATTTTAACATCTTCGAATTGCTGACTAACTAGATTTTAGGCGAGTGCAGAAGGATGCGACGGTTTTGGCTTTATAGTACTCATCAGTTAAACATTTCTTTTAAGATGTTTACAAACCGTCTGGCATTCATTTCTAATACCTCTTACAGTAAATTCAAATAAATTCGCAATTAAACGATGCACTATGCTAATACGCCGCCTAAGTCTTCACCAACAAACTATTGAGCTCAAGGCAATACGATATATAATGAGCCTATGGGGTTTAGTGAGTCTCAAACGTTGGCCGCCACGTTTCCTATAACGACTTCGGGGTTAGGGATTAATATTTGTTTCGTTGTAGTTGTATGTGTCTTTATTATCCAAAAATTGGATGTTCGGCCATTCAGAGTAGCTCAGCCTAAGAAATTATTGTCGTGGAATTTATTGTGATTTGACACAATTAGTTAGGTCCATAATATTTATTTGTAAGCCTACTTGAATAGTCAATTACGGGCGTACTTGTATACGTATTCATCGGTTGTGTTCTACACTTTTGGTATGATTTACACTCTATTTATTAATTTGCTTTTAATTCAATTAAATCGTACTGTTTTAAATCATATATTTTCAAAGTATATAGCTCTTAAATCTATGCTTATACTAGATATGTGACTAACATCTATATTCATGAGTTATACAAAATGGTTACTTATTCATCCGCCAAGCTACGTGAAGTGTTTTATTTTTTATCAATGGAACGATTATGGCGTAGGATTTTTGAATGTAAGTTGAGATTTATTAATCTTTTGGGATATGCCGTGCCTTAACAATTTAAGATATTCGTTATAGCGTTCAGATTATATGTCAGCAAACGTCCTTAAATTTTTTATAAGGCGTTAATGGGAGATTAGATTAAAACTAAGTAAGAGAAAAAGTGCTGAAGCTTATACATGTAATCTAAACGGTAGAGGTTTCATTATTATATGTCCTAAAAACCTTTATACAATTGGAGTAACGGATTATTACTTTAAATTCGGAAAAAGTACTAAATCTAGATGAGATCTGTATGTAGGACTATGAAATTATCACGCTAGCTTCTGAAAATGTCCTTAGACTTCTGTGAGAAGTATACGAGGGAATAATTCTAGGTCAAGCGTTTATAGGATATAGAATCGGATAGATTCTAGGGTATTTAGGTCTAGAAAACCAGGAAGGTTTTGGTTTTTCATACTTTTGCAATGACCTTTTATACTTTAAATTACCAATAACCCTTGTATTCAATATTTTACACGTATGTAGTGACATGCCTTAATTTACAATTACATTGCTTTCTATAACTAACCTAGTTGACTAAGTTTTCCTGAAATATTATACATACTCAGTGACATAGAAATTGTAACACCAAGGAGTAGGAATTTCTTAATCAAAGTTGGTAGATCTGTTAGGCTGAAATTAAGCAATAACTGATTAACTTTTGAGATCAAGTGGTAATGTAATAATGTCACATTTGATAGTTGTTAAAATTTTTTGCTATTGCTTTATCGGTCTGTGCTTTTCGTACGATTTGTTGTTCTTTTTTCATTGTTAATTAACATTATTTGGTTGTTGTTCTTTTGTTAACGTGTTTTGTTTGTTTGATCATGCCTGGAGTACAGCAACGAGGATATTACCGTCAATTAAGCAAATTTGACAGAGGTCGAATTATTGGTTTGCGCGAAGCTGGTCTTTAATTTGGGAAAATTGCTAACCATGTAAATCGAAATCGGTCTATTCTAATGCTAGTGTGTCGTGCATGGTTTGAAGATGGCCAGAAACATCGTAAAAGAGGCACTGGGATTTTAAAAAGAATGAATGGGAGTCAAGATCATCGCTTAAGACAACTGGAAATTAGAGAACAATTTTCCTCTACTCGGGCAGTTGGTGACCAATGGTTTGGTGGAGAAGGTCGCCTTGTAACCCACAGAACAGTTTATCACGGAATCCAAAGTTTTGGGTTGTCATCATATCGTCCGCAACTTGTGCTTCCTTTGACTGCAGAACATTGTCAGAAATGGTGCAATGAACAATCTCATTGGAATCTTGAATAGCGTCGTATTGTATTTAATGACGAATCTAGATTTTGTTTAGGAATGCACAACGGTCGTATGAGAGTCAGGAGAAGACGGGGTGAACGACGGAATCTTCGATTTACAGTTAAGAGGCACGTACACCGCACTGTGGGTGTTATGGTTTGATGTGAGATTACTTATGGCAGCAGGTCTCCCTTGGTGTTCATTCGAGGTAATATAACATCACAACGGTATATTGCGAAGGTGATTGGAACACATCTTCTGCCGTACTTACAAGCGCTCGAGGATCCATTATTGCACGTCCACATGTAGCAAAGCTTTCCTTGAACTTTTTTGAGCAGGCTCAGATTCATCTTTTGCGCTGGCCTCCAAGATCTCCAGATCTCTCTTCCATTGAACATGTATGGGACATAATGGGTAGAAGGTTGCGAAATTTGCAGCGTCATCCTTTGACTTTGGAGGCATTAAGACATACGGTGCAACTTGTATGGGAGGCAATACCCAAAGACAAGATAAACCACCTTATTCAATCAATGCCTCGGCGTGTAAATAAATGTGTAAATCAAAGAGACCGCACCACACATTATTAACAATTATTATAAAATTTTGTTTAACTAATAAAGATTTTCCTCCCAAACTTTGATCATTTATAACATAGGTAAATATTTCTACCAAATTTCATCCGGAAATTCCAACCCCTTCGTGGTGTTGCAATTTCTATGTCATTGAGTATACTTTCCTAACACTAGATGTCTACACATATTTCATAAATAACTTAATTCTTACTATTTACACAGGTGTATTTACCTAATAGTCCGTTGAACTGTTATTCGTTCAATAATTTGGTAATCTAGGATTCTCTTTAATTTAATTGACGATTTTTTAATTAATAATCTTTTATGTTCCTTAAATAAGTTTTTTACTTTATAGATTGTTACTTGTATTCCTTATATGCATTTAATTCGAATGCTTTGATATTAACGATCCTTGAATTATTGTTATGTCGTTTTGTTAGCGGTTTCTTATAATTTAGATACAGAAATGAAATATCAGAACGGATAATAAACCTATGATTCAGGAATTCACTATACATCTGACCCTTCAGGTTTACCGTTATAAAATATTTGTTTGAAACTAAAATTTCTATTTAAAAATGTTACTTGGTATACTGGAAAGTCTGAAGATCTGAATCGTTCGAGTTTAGGTCTCTGAATTTTCTGACTTTTAATAGGCAAATACAGAAATAATTTTGCGATCCCAAAATTTGACTTCCTTCAGTTTCCTTTACTGAAAGGCAAAGTGGTTATGATTGGCAAGTGTTCTAAATTTAATTTTTTGCAGTTTTCTTATATGACAGTTTTAAATTATTTTCATCTGGGTACCTTTGCAATTCTGTGGCAAGAACTTAATTTGTTCAAATTCAAATGAATATAAAAGGTGTA
>JAHWXV010100100.1:0-11987 GCA_024586415.1 Phrixothrix hirtus
TATTTAGCCTACGTGCTACAAGCGCAGCCACAATCCCAGCATTACCCCAGGCATGCCTAACGCTATTCTATACAGACTAAGCACCCTATCATGAACGGGTCACTCTGCAAGCCAGCACGTAGTTGCCCGTGCCGCGACTACTAGGAAGTATACGTAATGCACTGACACACTCGGGCACGGTAATAAATTTACCAGCAGCATTACAAAAATCAGGGTATCTTATGAAGTGCAATGTTAACAGTGCTTTCTAAGAATCAACCTGGTCCGCATCTGAGAATAAATTTATTTTAATTACTATTTGATTACAAAATCAAATAGTAATTAAAATAAATTTATTCTCAGATGCGGACCAGGTTGATTCATAGAAAGCACTGTTAACATTGCACTTCATAAGATACCCTGAAATTGCACAAACAGAAGTTATCCGTCTTACAAAATATAAATTATAATCAAATATTAAACTTTCATTGTAAAGCAATTTTTTTTATTATTTAAAGATTCTACAATCTCTTTAGGCATTAATTAGATAAAAATGCATAAAGAAAGACAAACAATATTAAATAAATTGTATGAAAATTAATACTTCATATTTCAAATCAAAGTAAATAACTAAATATCTCAAATTAGAAGCGGATATGAATAGACTCGAATTTTAATTACGTTATTTTTAAATTTTCAAAGAATTCCAACCTGATTTTGAAATCTAAAACTTTAATAGGTAAATTTATTATAAAAATAATATGTTTGAATCCAAATAACTAATAAGTAATATTTAAATTTCAAAGCACCAAAAAACGGTAAAATAAAGTTGGCAATCAGATAAACGAAGATGATTCATGTACTAGCACAATTACATAATTGAAATTGCTCGTGTCATTACAAAATAAAATACAAATGGCTTTCTTGATAAACGCTCGACGAAGTTTTAGCTACAATAAATTCGAACTCACCCAGATTTTCTCTTGTAGTTATATAGATTTTAATTTAAACTGCAAATTTAACTTTCTGGTAATTTGAATGCTACCAGAACTGGAAACCTTGTTACATCCAAAACAAATGAATTACTATGAAACATTAATAAAAAATCACAGTAGTGTGAAGATAATAACAACATTTGTAGCATTTTCTACGAATATAAATTTTAATTAAAACTAAAATGAAAAAACGTAAAATGCAGAATACAAGACCACGGAAGTTATCATAAAAGACACAAGCAACCTAGCCAAGTTTCTACAAGTGCAATGCGAACACTTCTGAGAAGTTACGGAATTAAATACTGAAATTATAAAAGTATAATTTAAATAGAATTGTATTTATTTAAAAATGAATAAATCAATCTATAAAAATTATTAAAATATTGTTAACGCAATAGTCCAATATTGATAGTTAAAAAAATTAAACTTACTAATCGAATTTTCAATATTTATGAAAGGGCTGTTATATTCTAAGAAAAAATTAAAATTTACAGTTAAATGAAATAGTGGGAATCTTAAAGATTATAACCCTTTCTAAAGTAAATTCTAGCTCTAGAATAAATATATAAACATCTTTGTATAAATACGAATTAATTTTAGCAATTTTTACGAATTTATTTCTTTTAATACTCACGCAGTGATTGTTATTTAAATTTGTGTATACAAACTGACCTTTAGTGATTTAGATACGTAGGTTACTTCTATTTTTCTGTGACGATCTTCTGGGAAATATTTTGATTTCTTAAAGCGCAAAGCATTACTGTAGGCTTGATTATTAATTTATTTAATCTGTTAACGCTCGCCCTCATGAGTTTGTTGTAATTAATCGATGAGTAAAGCAGTCTCAAAAGCGGATACTTAAACAGATTATAAGTTACAATGAAATACACTTATTCAATGGTGGCTTGATGAAAAAGACAGGACCATTAGTGTTTTGAGGTCTTTTATGAGGTTCTAGCTCATGTCGGAAATATTCGGATTGTCATTGCAAACAACCAAGAGAATTCGGATTATTTAGCCGTTATCTAACGTTCTCATTCGTGACTTTTATAAATCTTACTTAAGCTCAAGTTTTTTTATTTCTAGGATTTAAATTTACAAAGCTATAAACAGTTTATTACTAAAATTATTACTTCCTAACTTTATGTACATCATGCACAATTATTTAAACATAGTATTTAAAGGATCTGAAGGGGTTATGTGTTTCTTTACAATATTGAATTAACTTATCTAACGATTTAGGTAATTTTTAAGTTAATTAATTATGAATAGATTTTGTTGTTATTTCTAACTATTTGTTATAAATATAATTAATGTGCGCATCATAATTTATTTAAAAATTAAAAACGTGGGTCTATCTCGTTTGTGTAAACACATTTTGTGGTTATTTATGTTTTTAATAATTGTACTTAAACTGACGTAAAAATGTTAAGCCATTTTCGACCCAACTTCGACCTCTTAATGCATTGTATTTAATTGCTACGCAGTTGTTTGTAAAAGCAAAATTTATTTTACGTACTAAGGTATTTGACCTAATAAATAAGAAATATAGTGCAGTATGTCTATTAATTTTATTTTTTTATGTTTTTAAATACACGCTGCCAGGAAAGTAGGATGCTATCAAATAAACTAAAAAATCATTCTGTTTTGATTTTATAAAATATAGGTCCTAAGGATGTTTTAAAAATTACAAAAAGATGAATGAACTCATTTAATGGAAAACAGGATGATTACTACCACTTAAATATTTTTATTATTTCAACAGACATTACTGAAATTCTAGGTATCTTGTGGCATTTTAATTTATAACAATTCATTTGATAAGTCAATTAATTCGAATTAGAAACATGAGTGTCCGAAACATTCAAAATCGAGCACTTCTGTGGTACCCATATTGTAAATAAAAATGCGCTTTATTAAACATTTCTCGATTGAATAAAATTTCAGGGAAAATAAAACACTTAGCTACTTAGATGACTATCTCTGACTATCTGACTATCTCGCGTGATTACCTAGTTATTTTCTAGAACTTGAACAAGAGCACCGTGACCACAACTATTTACTCATTATTGGTTAAATGTAATACCTAGAAAACTTAAAAAAATGTTACAATAATTTAAAACACACATACTACGCTGGCCATAAAAAATCGTACACTTTATAAAACGATACGTTATACAGATATTTGTTTAATTGAAGTTATTTAACGTTTTATTTTCTCATTTTGATAGCTATTTTTGACATTTGTTTTAATTTACCAAACGTTACTTTGCTGTGAGATAAGCCGCCTTCACAGAACAGATTTCTGTAGCGTGCGACACTTTTCTCAGTTAGTCAAAAATTTTGTTCAATTCGTATTTCAATTGAATAGCGTCGCTCGCGACAGAAATCAGTTTATAGTGGGAAAATACAATATGTATGACTTTTGCGACCGATATGCATAAATACGTTAAACTCTAGGACGCAACAAATTTTTAATATGTATTAAAATACTTGTCAAAAATTTACATTAAAATAGATAAATTTAAAAAATATTAACTTCATATATATATGTTGAATTTGGCTTCCGGGTATTTTCCCGCGTTAATGTATTTTGGTTCTGAAAAAAACCGTTTGTCTGATGACGACGTTTCGGCAAAATCACATCTGCCATTATCAAGTTTGTTATAATTTTCTACTTTTCGATCTCGTTATTCGTACCGAATTGATGTCCTCTGGAATCGGTCTGTCTTTATATACCCTATTGTTTTTGTGGCTGGTTGCGTTTGAGTGAAAGTTCTTAGCACGGCTCCAAGTGATAGCGCCTACTGTTGGCAGACTTTCTATACTTTCTCTTTTTATTTATATCTTTGTTTGAGTTTTTGTGAATTGATTTACAACGGGTTTCCAAGCTGTTGGTAATCTTTGAGTATCATCTCGTGTATTGAGATTATCTGGTCGTTTTTCTATTTCTATTGCCTCTCGTATTATTCTCCTTGATTTCTGTTCAATATTAGCGATCATTTTCGTCTTGCCGAAATCCATCTCGTGGGATGTGGTCTTTACGTGTTGTGCCAGTGATGAAGTTTCCTCTCTCTTTTGTACTGCGTTTTGATGTTCATCTCGTCTTACATTAATCCTTCTATTGGTTTGTCCTACGCAAGACCGATCACAATCTTGACAAGGTATTTCATAAACTCCTTGGCTTTCTAGCTCTATTTTGGTTTTTGGACTGCAGAGTACAGTGCTGATTTTTCTGTCAGCTTTAAAGATTGTTTCGATATTGTGTTTCTTTAGAAGTTTACTGATTCTGTCCGTTGTTCCCTTGACGTATGGAAGGTATGCCTTTTTCAGCTGTTGATTTTTCTAATTTTAGGGCATTATTTATATTTCTATCAGTAAAACGGTTCTGTAGTAATGCCGTTCATAGCTTCTTCATTTCGATGTCTCTGTTTTCGGAATCTCCCAGTCTTTGCGACCTGGTAACTAGCGTTTTCACTACTGACTGTACCTGATTTGGGCGGTGGTGTGACTGTGCATTAAGGTATCGGTCTGTGTGTGTCGGTTTTCGGTAAACGGCACGGCCCAGACTTCTATCTCTTGGTTTTGTTATTAATACGTCTAGGAATGGAAGTTGATTATTTTCTTCTATTTCCATAGTAAACTTTATTTTTTGATGTAGACTGTTAAGATGACCCAAGTACGTGTTGAGCTGTTGTCTTCCATGAGTGCATCAGCATTGTTTTGGAGGAACTTTTAAATGTCTTTCAGTGTTTCTTTTATTAAATAAATATTCACACATTTCTATGCGATAAATTTGCTTAATCGTGAAGGAATTATTTATCCATTTTGGTTTAATATGACAAGCGATTTTCATATACGTTAGACGTGTCTTTCTCAAAAATCTGTTAACCTCTTCCACCAACAATTTTTATGCCAATTTTACATTGTCGTAAACTTTCGATTTTTGACCCCTACAAAATTTGTCAAACTAATTAACAGCCCTAATTCTTATAATAATATTCAATATAGTTTTTAGACATTTCCTCTTATTTAAATGCACTTCTTATTATGTAAGTAAAAATACCAGCTGCACAAAGAACTGATTTAGAAATCGTAATATACAGGGGCGGCATAATTATTGGTTACTATAATAAGGAAAGGTTGATTTTATGTCTTCAAAATCATCTATATTTTTTAACAGTTAGTAATTAATGGCTTAAGGCTCTGATCTCAATACGGAAGGCTCTTTCTTCAAGTCTTGACTTCTTCTTTTATGAAAATCTTTATCCACCTCTTTTGGAAGATAGTACACCATCTTAATCTTTTTTGCATTCCAAAAACCAATCTCATCACTTCAACTGCTGATTTCACAGTCATTACTTTTTTGAAGGAAATAAAATTTAAAAAGCATACCTTCTTCGGAAGGAACTAAAACCGTAGGTTTGTGTCTTAGGTTAGTGTTATGTTTCGCACGTTAAAATTTCTAACTGAGAGTTGTAATACCTCCAGGTTCAGCTGAATTTCGATGAGGACAAAGAAGGTTTTCGCATCCCGAAGGCTGATTCACAAAAAAGGAAAACAAAAACAAAACTTATCTCTGGGAAAATAAATATAAATAATTTAATAACTTCTTTAAGTGATCAGTGCCTGCTTGGCTCCGTTGTTTTGCAAAATTTAAATTCTTGTAGGCATTTATTTTAATAAAGGATTTCCAATTTCAATTGTCACACTCATCAAGTTTCTTAATGAAGTGTTCGTGATATTTATATTCAGTAGTACTTGGACACTCATCATTCATATTATCAAAATTTATTATGAACGTCCATGTTCAATTAGAACGTTTCGTGCACTTTGTTCGGTTTATAGTCTCATAATCGACAAATAGAACCCATAATTCGTTGTTTAGTGTACAAATTTAAAGCCAATGGTTCAGTTGTTGATCAATACATTTCAACGTATCAACAATGTGCAAGAAGAGAAGAGAATGTTGGTGAGAATCCAAATTTATAAATTCCAAGACACTCTCAAGAATTAAAAATTTCTCAGACTTTTGTATGGCGCAAACCCAAGAATTGAAGTCTACTCACCATCGCATGCGTAGTAATTTTGCGGATCGGACTTTAGAAGTTCACCTTTATTAGGCTTTGGCAATAAGCAAAATTTCCGAATTTGGGGAGATGTACATCTTCAATTAATAGTCGTGCAACCATTGCTTCCGCAAAGAGTTATCTATTTTTGGTGTGATATTTAACAAAGATCAGTCATTGGACCATATGTTTTCAAAATCGAGAAGGTTTGGCTGTGACTATTACTGGTGAACGTTACAGTTCTCCGATTTCATCGTTTTTGGCGGAAATTGTATGGATTTGCTTTATGTGAGTTGTGGTTTCAACAAGACGGTGCCTCATGCTAAACGTCTGCTGAAAAACCACTTTGTTGAGATCAAAGTTCAATGCTAAAATATTTTGGGAAAGGCAGCTATTAACTGGCCACTAAGATATTTTACTTGTCGTCTTTGGAACTTCTGAAACGTGCAGAGTCTGTCATTTATTCCAACAAATCACAAACTGTTGTATTTTTATTTTATTTCAATTCACAATTTTATAGTTCTGATTGGAACACTTTTATTAAAGTTTTAAATAAAATATTTTGAATGAATGTATTATTTAAAAGATAAATATAAAAAATTGAATTGCGAAGTGGGTATAATGCAAGCTAAATGGACACAATCAAATCATTAAACTGTGAATTAGCTGTATTGAAACAAGTTTGAAAATTAAATAAAGCTTCCCCAATTTTAACAGCGCGTTAAGCGATCATTGTCCTTTGAGTGCAGTCAAATCTGATAGAATCTTTAAAATAAGGGCGCGCACATCATGTGCGATGATCTTATATTAGCCCTCTTTCTGTAGCTACCGGTGTTCCCACGCACACCCCTACGATTCTGATATGACCGATATCGATACTGATATTTACTCAACGCATCATAATTAAATTCTTTTATCTGATTTCAATTCATTTACAGAAATAAAAGAATGTCGTCACAAAGCATATGCTTTATCGGAACCACTTGAAAAAGTTAATTTAGGAAAGATGCGATGTTGTAAATGTCACAGATGATCAAAAGTACCTAGTATCTATCAAAACGTTATCGGGATTTATTATTATTTATTACTGTTTCCTGTTTAATTAAATTATTTGTATCTTTTATTTGTATTTGGATTGCTTTTAATAATTTGCATTAAAAAAAATGACGGTGCAAGTGGAAAATGTATACAGTGATATGATTAACATTTCATCATTTTTGTATTATTAGATCTTATAGCTTAGGTACATCTATCGATGTTTACATAGTAATGGTAGAGCATCCCACCGATAGATGAAAGATAACGGCGCCGCTTACTTATGTCTTGAGAAGAATTGAGAATATAATTAATTTATGAATTAAAAATCAGTAAACGTAAACGTTTTATTGAAATTAACAGCATTTAACAAATAAACATCGTTGGTGACATTACATATAGTTAAAATATTGTAACGGAGAAATACTTTAATACTTATTGAAAAGGAGCTCTTATACAAATATAAATTATATTAGCTGGTGTTAGTACAAAGATTAAAATACAAAAATTACTGCCACGTTAATTTATGAGGCTTTAGAACAAAAACCAACAGCAGCACCTCAAACATATTTTATACCTGACTGTAAAGTACTACTATCTCCACACACGTTAAATGATTTCAAGGAAAATTAAGTGATCGCCAAATCTGCTATACGTCCATTAACTTAAAGCACTGAGATAACGCGATTACGGTATTTATTTTGGACAGCGAACCCATACAGCATGATTATAATCAAAATTGAGTTAAATGTCAAGTTTTGATAGAATATCAAATGTTGTATCAGATATACGCAAAATGGTCTAGGAATGTGTTGGCAACGGAGTAGTTGCCAAGATGGTTCCATAATATCTGACATTCATATGCAAAATAAAATCAAATAATTAATTACCCGTAGTTCATTAAATTTTCATATGCATTGTTTATTCTCTTGTATCACCAGGACTGCATCATAAATTTTCGTCGTTTTTTATAAAAATCTCTCTCCCTCCCTCCCACCCTCCCTCTCGCCCTCCTTCCCTCTCTCACTCTCTCTCTCTCTCGTATTATGTTTGACGTAAAACAGTTTCAGGGCACAATTTGCGAATGTTCATACTGCTTTTACAAATTATGCCGTTATAAAATAAAATTTTGTTCCGTTATTTTATATTATATTGAATTATAGTATAACCTCGTCACAGAATATGAGTATGGTATGAGCAGTTTTGTTGCCATATGCGAAATTTGTCTTGCGACACCTAAAATCAGTTTGGTTCGGTCGAAAAAAGAGTAACAATTGGTAACTTGACAGATATACAATAGTAACAAATAGGTCGTGATTGTAAGTACCACTGCCTATTTGATCAGGTGTAATTGGTTTAAGTAAACTAATTAATTAACAATTAATTACGCCAGAATTAAGTTAAATAAATGCTTACTTACTTCGTGTGCATTACAAGCTTTGTTGTTATAATATAATTTATATACTTTCTCTGAAAAATTAAATATTTGCTATAAGTAAATTTAAACTAAAATATTTAAAAGCAATAAACAATGTATATTTGAAAAAACGGCATCAGAACGATTACATACAAATTAGTGTTTCTATAAAACTTTAACTATGCGTTTTGCATGGACAGCGTGTAACACTTATTACTTGAACTTCAAGAATACGAACGTAACCTCAAGTTAAAGAAACGAGTTTACAGTCAACGGTACATAGATCCTCGTCTTTTCTGTACTTGCTTAACATCTTTTCACTAGTAAACGACGCCTTTAATTTAAATTAACCAAAATTTATTACAAGAAAAATTCGATTATAGACAATAAGTTCCAAAATAAACAAATTGTCAATCTTTGTGGTTGTGATTAAAAGTTGTGTAAATAAAACCTCGTCTTGACCAACGAAAAATGTTTGTGCGAAAAGGACTTTTTATACAGACAGTTAATTATAATTTTTTTGTTGGTCAAGCACAGTTTCTTATTTTCACAACAGTGTAGACAAAAAGACCAATAATCATTACCAGCGAACGTAAAACCGAAAAATAATTAAGAAACATCATGTGAAATAGCATTAAATGAAAATATTGGTTAATTAAGAAAATAAAACAATATAGTAATTAGGGGAAAATATATAGCAAATATTAGAAAAGCTTGTAATATTAACAACGCATTTATATTTGAACTGCTTAGAATCATCTACACCATAGTTTATATAAACACGCCGAATTTATAAAAATTAAACCATTTATTTGGTTAGAATGGATGTAGTTACTTCGATATACACTAGGGTTTGAATTGAGTTTATATACGTTTAATTACCGGACATTGATTAATTTAAATATACCTTTTTCGAGAAAGAAGCTACGAGAGGGATTCACAAAGTAAGTTATATATTATTTTCATAGGTGATCGAAAGGCGTGTGGTACTCAAATTAAATCAGTCGTTTAAATGGCAGAAATGTAGCAAGGTATCGGATTAAACAGTATAATTATGGCGCATCACCTGGATGTTTATTCCAATGTTAAAGTGCGTGGAGTAGTGCGTTTCTTGTAAACCAAACAGCTAACATACGGAAATTCATCATGAAAGCACGTCCGCATATGGTCCACAAGTGATGTCAAGACCTACTTTTGTGAAATGGTGTCAACAGTTGAGGATGCCAAACGATCAGGAAAACGTTCAAAATTAATATCTGAAGACAATGTGATAATGGTTGAGGTGACAATCCGTAATAACCGAAGACTGACTATTTTTGAAATTGCACCAGAACTGAACGTTTCTGTCAGCAGCGCGCATGGCATCATTAATGACCATCGGTGTATTGAAAAGTTTGTGCACAATGGGTTTCCAGGTCATTGATAGAAGACCATAAAATTGTACGATTGGCATCCTGTTTGGATTTTTTGCAACGTTACTTTGCCGAAGGAAGCTCATTTCTCAGGAAAATCATCACCGATGATGGGACTTGGGTGCACTATTTCGTCCCTGAATAGAAGCGACCATCCATGCAACGGAAACACACGTGTTGGCCTGTTCAGAAGAAGTTTAAGGTTACATCATCTGGAGTTCCTGCTGAAGGGTTAAACAATCAAACCAGATGCATACCGTGAGACACTGGTTTCTTCAAAAAGTCATTAGTTAGGAAACGTGGAAATTTTAGTTATGGTATTGTGCTGATGCGTGACAACGTGACTCCACACATACCCTGAACCACACAAGCACTATTGGATTATTTCCCGTGGGAGGTATGGCAACAATCTTCACATAGCCCCGATCTTGCTCCTGAACGAGCATATCGGTGGGACACGCTTTGCACGACAATGCAGTGAAAACGGATGTTATCCAATGGCTTAACAATCAAGGAGGAAAATTCCATCGTCAGGGAATTGAGTGTTTTGTTTCCCGCGCTGAGAAGTGCCTGGAGATACTCGACGAATATGTAGAAAAGTAGTCTCATTTGCATATTTTTCTGAATAAAAGTGCTTATCCACAATGATTGTGTGTAACTTAATTTTTGACTCCCCCTCGTATAATTTTGTCTAGCTATCGTTTTACTTTGCATATTCATGTGCCCGAATGCAGTCAGTAATTCCATGTTTCCTTTTTAATTACGGTCTAAACTACATTCAAAAACACCCAGACGTGCAGGGCCTTTTTGTCACTAGTTGAAAATGTAACCGAATTTACGAGGATTCAAAATTAACTCAAATGTCCCGTTCGAACCGCTATAAACAGTTAAAACCACTTACCTCGATAGTGACCGCCATTAACAACCTATTACGTATATACACTTAATTAAAATGTACACTAGCAATAAATAATATGGCAACCGACTTCCAGCAGCTATTAGACGTCGCAAAACTAAAGTAACTAAATGGTCCAGAAAGCCATAATCTACATAGAATAGTGTAGATAGCATTTAGAATAGAAATAAATGTTGTAAATGCTCCTATGCGATTCAAGTCTTTAATAGAAGTCATAGATTACAGCTAAATGATTAGTTTCAAGTCAAATTCTATAACAAATTCTTATTAAAGAAATATTTCGCCACGAAGGAAGTATTTCTACTTAAAATTTGAATAACTTTTAACATTTGTTTATTCTAAAGCATTATTCACAGAAGACACACGGGCAATAATTAAAAATTTGTCAAGGGCACCAAAATGGTACGAATTTAAATAGCCATGTTCAGTATGAAATAGAAAATTGCTTTGAGATAATAGTAGTAATGGATTTTTCCAATTAATTCATTATGTACGAGGGATATACCTAAATTAACTTCCAATAAAGAGACATAATCATCATCTGGTTTCAAGCATTTATCATACGATGAAACCAAATTCTGCAGTCACTCTACGAAGAGAGACGCTGCTAGGATACTCAATCAGTTGTTCAGTTCATTCATGAACATATATGTGTATGTGTGTGTGTGTGTTTACGTGCTTGCGTGCGCGTGTGTGTGCGTGCGTTCGTACGTGCGTGCATTCGTGCATGCGTACGTGCCTACGTGCGTGCGTGCGTGCGTGCGTGCGTGTGTGTTTATGTGTGTGTGCGTGCGTGCGTGTGTGTGTGGTGCAAATTAATTAGTATCTAATTATTATATAACGATATGACGTTATTAGCACAATTGCAATTTAAACATATTGCTGTGACCAATGTGGTCAATTAACGGTGATTCGTGTAAATTCTGAAATATCTGAGCGATCGCTTAGTTAAAATACAAAATTATATTAAAGGAACTTTATCAAACTTTAAACCTACAATTTAGAAAACGTCATTTTAATTTAAAATAAAAACGTCTTGACAGATAAATAAACCTGAAGTTATTAAACTGTCAAAATTAGTTTAATTAGGTTAATGTCAATAAATAAAATCCCTAAATGTTAAGATTAAATTAATTTCAAAATTTTAAATACAGTAACTAGGCA
>JAHWXV010100140.1:0-18903 GCA_024586415.1 Phrixothrix hirtus
TTAATGATAAATAAACTCGACGTAATATTAGTTGGGTATTTACATAAAACATTATAAAAAGGCTAGGTATGTATACTTTTAGAGAACGATATTAAAAATTTAGACTATTTAGAAAGAAGTAATTACCTAAAAGCGTAAACTCGGTGTATTTGTTTTCGAATGTTGACATAACAATTAACATTCGGCATTTTTAAGGGTTTTTAACATAATCTAATTGATATAAAAGTTCCTAGTTATATGAATGTTTACTGAAAAGCGTTCCTCAGTTTGCCCTTTTAATATAAGCACCTGCTCAAGTAAATTTATTATCTTTTAAAAGTCACTTGTTGTGAAAATGTTTACTCTTCTTAAATAAATAATATTAGTAAATTATTAAATTGAATTAATCGGTGTGTTCTCACGCTGTCGACAATGCTGATTAAGTTTAAATTAAAAACTTGTTTGTTCAACTTACTCTTAGGAGAGCGGCACCTGCAGCAGCACCGATGCATTGGACGGCTACGTAAAATAAAGCTTTCAAAAGCTTAATATCCCCAGTTACGAATAGTCCTAAAGTTACAGCTGGATTAATATGACATCCACTTACATGTCCCAAGCACTAAAACAAAAGAAACATTTTAATAACATTCAGCTTGGCGCAGACAGAGTTTTAGTTAATTCATGCGTTCAGGGTTATCACCAATTTAGCCTACTTACATAATCGACTCGAAACTGGATTCTATCTTAATAAAATATTCACGCAAATCAAGTTGTAAATAAATTATTATAAAGTATAAGAATTAACGACGAAGTTGAAGAATCTAATTGACTAGAAAAATAATTTAACATTTTTGTTTTAACTTCAAGGCTTTAATTAATAAGGATTATAATACTGTTACCAGTTACGTGTCCGGCGTTTTAACCTAAATATTTTTCTAATGATTGCGAAGAAATAAACTTTCAAATAGATATTTTTTCAATAATTCTATTAAATTGTATTAAATTAATGATTTATGATCCGTTTGTCTAAAAGTAGTAATTGTTTTTTTTATTGTGAATTTGCATTTCAACGTTCTTGTAACATTTCCTATTTTAAATTTGTTATTTTTTGCCTTTTTGGGATACAGACTTAAGGATGCGGAAGTTACTTTTAATTATAATAATTATTTTAACATGCCTATCAAGCCTAACAATCAGTAAGGATGTTTAATGCGTCAAACATTATATTTTAAATCATTTATTTGAAATTGTAGTTATAAGGCTTCTAATTATTTTCAAGAAGTTATATTAAATAAATATAGCTTTAATTTGTCAGGTAAATAAATTATTAGCATATTCTTATATCAGCTGTTAAATCTAGTTGAGTTGTTGTTTCTCTGGACTGATTTTAAGAATCTATCAGAATCCTGATATTAGTCAAAACACTATATCGGAAAGGGTAAAGTAGCTTCAGATAATAGCTTTCGAACTTGCTAACGTTGTAAACGTCAACACGAATTGCCGCGCACTCAATTCTTTTCTATGATTCTGTTACTAGCGCGTTACCGATGTATTTATCCTATATTGCGGCGATAAGTTATTTGAACTAAAAGTTAATAGCGCTTTCGTAATTGTCATTTTTACTTAATATTAATAATCTTAGTGGAGTTTAAGAAACGAAATTTTGTAGGTTCTTATACACTGAGAAAAATGAAAATGTTAAATTTATAATCTCAAAGAATGTTAAAATACATTAATTAAAGCAACGGATAAACTGTTTACAAAACAAATTTGCATTTTTATTTCAACTAACATAGTTTATTACAGTAATACATGCTATTTCAACCAATAGAATAGTAGGATGGGGTAAAAGTTCGCGGGGGGTAAAAGTACGCAGTGCTGATTTTTCCCTAACGCATGCTCTTGAATGAACAACAGTAAAGCAGAATGTATTACGAGCATACAGGCCGATTTCAGTTTAATTCGTTTTAACACATGTCAAAGAAATGAGGTAAGTACTAATTACTATTTGATATTTTGTAGTGGTAGTTTGTTTTTTTATACTATGTGCTCTTTTGTACAATTATTCAACAATTAACATATATTCCATAATAAGTCATCCATAACTTTCTTGTTTACAACAAGAAATCTTGGTTGCATTCATTTAATATTAGCAGATATATAGCGCACAGTTTCAACGTGTTTCGGGGCAAAAGTGCGCACATCGTAGTGTAGCAAAAATATTGAGATTTATTCACATATGTCCCCGTTTTGTTGTTTAAGCTATATGTTATACTTATGTTTTTCCAGAAATTATAAAAGAAAAGCTGAACAAGTCATATTACACCCGAAATTTTTGAAAAAGCAAAACAGTTGTTACAAAATGGCTTGTCTCAACGTCGCGTTGCTAATGAGTTGAGATTTTCGGAAGGGGCACTGAGAGAAAGGTTGAAATTGGATTGTGGTGTTTATCAGTTAGGCCGATTTAAGCCTGTGTTTACCCCAGAACAACAATGTGTTATAGCGGAACACGCCAAACAACTGGAAAAAATGTTCTATGACTTGACTTTGAAGGGATTAAGAAAACTTGCATTTCAATATGCCGAATCAAATGGGATTCCAATTTCTTTCTCAAAAGAAAATCAAATTGCTGGGAAAGATTGGGCATACGGTTTTTAAAAAAAAAACACAATCTGTCATTACGAGCACCGTCTAAACTAGTGTACTCAGCGACGAAAACTTGCGCTTATTGATAAAGCACCGCCAGGATCCATTCCATTTATATCAGACTTATTCCTAGAATCGTTAAATAAATTTCAAGCACAAGTTAAAAGTTCAGAAAATGATCCTGTCCTGTTGATCCTTGGTAGTCATTCATCACACACGTCTTTGCCGGTAATATTGTTCGTTTGTGAACATCATATTCACATGATTTCATTGCCCTCCGCCAACCACAGCAGCCATAAAATGCAGCCATAAAATGCAGCCATTAGATCGATATTTTTTTAAACCGTTAAAAGATTTTTATTTTCAGGCTTGTGATAACGGGCTGCTAAATAATCCAGGAAGGGTTATTACCCAATATCAAGCGGCTCCACTGTTATCCGAAGCATATCAAAGAGCGGCAACAGTTGGTAAAGCTGTAAAAAGCTTAAGGGTTTGCGGAATTTCGCTATTTAATCCATCAGTCTTACGAAAGAAGACTTATTGCCTTCTGCTGTCACAAATCAGCAAGAAATATTTAATGTGCATACTTTTAAGTCAGTGAACGACAATTCAAGTCAAACTACTGCCTCATAATCGAATTCTATAGTTTTTCAAGGTAGTACAAGATCTTCTATCTCAAAAGAAGTTACTGTTCCATCAACGGTCTTTAAGGTAAATACAGCAGAACCTTCAGCTTCCCAAATTTTACCGCTTCCAAAAAGAAAAAACATACCTTTAAGAAAGGGCAAGGGAAAAAATCCGTGATACAGACCAGTACTCCTCTAAAACTGAATTAGAAGACCTACAGAAAAAGAGAGATGAAAATAAAGCCAAGGCCAAAAGAAATGCTTTTGGAGTCGATTAAACTGAGAAAGAAAAGGATAATTTTCGTAAGCAAATAGATAAGGGCAAGAAAGTTCAGAAAAACAAGAAACCTTTTAGAAAACTCAGAAGAAAATTTAAGGTTCCCTGGATGTGAAGAGAGATTTTTGCAACTCCCAATGAAAACTGGGTGTAATGTAGTTTTTGTGAGGAGTGGTGGCATGAGGAGTGTTCTCCATATGAAGGAAAAGGAGCTTTTAAATGTGATTTTTGTGTTTAGTTCATATATTTTTAAACACGTATTGTACTTCATTAGTTTAAGAATGTATTTATTCATTTGTTTTATAAATAACTAAAGTTAAAATAAATTTATTACCTCTTTTTCTCTAAAATTTAACAAACACTCATTTGCTCCCTTAGTGGGGTAAAAGTACGATTTTGTTTTGACTAATAAATTAAGTATAATAAATAAGTATAAAATAATTAGATTTTAATCCATGTTATATTTTTTTCCATACTATAATATCTCACCAATCAGCTTGAACATGCAAAGCTACATTAAGGGAAGCCTTACATAAACTATTATTGTTAATATAGTAAGAGTGTACTTCTGCCCCATCCTACAATACGGTTCTTTTTAAATTTGATAACAATAGATTTTAACTTTTAAATGACTGTGTTATTATGATCAGATTAAACATCCAGTGTAAAATTAAATGAAATACGAAGAAATGTTTGAATTAATCTCTTTATCTTTGAATTTGATGTTTACATAACGTTATAATACGAAAAAAGTTGTTAATTAAATATAAAAGTAACATTTTCCTTCAACAGTTTAATAAATTATTTGCACATCAGTACACGAATATTCTATTAAATAAAAATGTTATATCGATATTTATTAAATGTAGAAAAATTTACAACAAAGAAAATAGATAATTGGTATTCTAACTTACTGATCACAATTATGTTAAAATGGCCATCATGCAGCTCTTAATTTGTATTACTTAAAGTGAAAATAAAATGGATTAACTCACCACTAAAGGTTTTAGGTTTTAATTAAAATAACTTTGATTATTTACAGATAATTTTTACTTTCTCTAACCCTACATGAAATATAAGTAAAAAAGAATGTAGTTTTCCATCCAAATTTTCGATGTCGAAATTTTAGTGAAAATACACGTTTTCGGGTCCCGTGAGTACGAAAATAATGTTTTTGGAAATTGGTCTGTCTATGTGTCTGCGTGTGCGTGTGCGCGTGTGCCTGTGCGTGTGCGTGGGTGCGCATGTGCGTGCGTGCGCGTGTGCGTGAGTGCGTGCGTGCGTCTGTGCGTGGGTGCTTGCGTGCATGCGGCCGTGTGAGCGTGCTCGAGTGCGTGCGTGCAAACGAGTGTGCGTTAGCGTGCGTGCGCGTGCGTGTGTGGGTGTGTGTGTGGGTGTGTGTGTGTGTGTGGGTGTGTGTGTGGGTGTGTGTGTGCGCGCGCGTGCGAGCGTGCTAGTGAACACGATAACTCTAAAACCAAAAGTCCTAGAAAAACAAAATTTTATATTTGAATTTCACGCGAGCGCAATAATTTCACTCAAATCGGAAAACCGAAAGTGCTATTTTACTCTTGTTATTTTTTGATTTTTTGAGATTTTTTCGAAATCGGCTCTAACGATTTTTTTAAAAATTACTATATTTCTTAGAAATTTAATACCCTTTCATATAATCTAGGCGGTTTTTCACAAAATTTTCCATAAGTCGAGTAACTGGAAGTATTTTCGCCGTTAAGTCGGAATAAAATAACTAAGAAACTAAAAACCCTAGCTAAATGAATATTAATATTTAAGGTCACATCCCTTAGTGTGCTAAATCAAATCGAATAACCGAAAATACCACCTTATTTCCGTTATTTTTAGATATTATTCGAAATTTTCGTTTTTCAAGATTTTCTCGAAATCGGCTGTAACGATTTTTTAAAAAATTTATTGTATTTTTTAAGCATTCAAGACCTTTTAATATAATTTAGGCGGTTACTCAAAAAATTTTCTGCAAATCGAGTAACCCCAAGTACTTTTACTGTTAACTCTGAGTACAATAATTATCAAACTAATAGCCCTAAATAAATGAAAATTTATATTTGGGGTCATAAACGTCTTTTTCTGAAAAATTAAAAATTTGGTTAAAATTGAATAAAACATTTTTAGATATTTTCCGAATTCTTCATTTTCACTGTTTTCTTGAAATTGGCTATAGCGTGTTTTTTTTAAACTTTGTATATTTCTTAGCTACTTAATTTAGTTTTATATTAACTAAGGAGTTCCCCTAATAAAGTTTTGAAAATCGATTAACCGGAAGTACTTAGAGTATTAGTTGCGAACAATGTTTCTTAAAAAATAATCATTATATGAAAATCAAAAACTATATTTATGTTTTATATCTTCTGTACATGAGACAACAAGAATTTAGTTAAAATCAAAGGACCTGAAGTTTTTGAAACTTGCTACGATGCCTATGTCCTTGATATGCTTTTACGTTAATTTAGAGATTTTTCTGAAAAAATGTGTTGAAACGAGTTATTAGAGAAAATCTTTGGAGATAAGCAGGGTTTTACGTGTTCAGTAACTTGGATGAGTGGCCGTTACAATTATTGTTCCCAAAATAAACATAAATAATATTTTAATTATTTGTGAACATTTTCATATTTATATATCTATATACCTAAGAGAAAGTCATGTGTTGTCTCACACCAGACTTTTATATTTTAAATATGATTGAATGCCATACGTAAAAATTAAAAAGGATGCATTATCTCAATTTTAGCAAATTGTTCCTTTAATAAAAATGGATTGTAAACTCAACCAAACTAGTCACCGTTTAAAATAAAACTTTTAAAAAGAATAAATTAAATAAATAACTATTACAATTATATAATATTTAAGGAAAATTATTATAAGTATAATTTAGTTTGAAAGCGACTGCAATAACGAACAACGTTGAACGAGTCGGTTTAGTTAAATAAACTATAAACACATGACACAGTTTTGTTGTCATTCTGAAATAGCAAAATAAATAAATCGGCGATAATAATTTCATTTATAGCTTTCCATTCACTTACAAATGTTGTATGTTAAATTATAGGATTTTTGTGTTTTTTCACATGCTTTTGAACAGTAGTGTCTATATTTTTCGTTACCAAAGTTTGATAATTTTTAGTATTTCGGGTATATTAATTTAATGACATTTAGTTTTAGGTAGAACATGATATTTAATCCTCGTGATCTTTATTTATGGCGCCATATGAAATAATTAATTTACGTAGTGCCTATTAATAACCTAGAACAATTAACAGAATGAATACGTTAAGGTGCACGAGCAATTCGCGATTCTCCCGAACAATCATTACGTTGTGGAGCACAACCTTGTATTTCCATTTTGAACGCCTTTTGTAAAAAGGTAAGTGACTAAGTTCTCATTGTATTAAGTTTATCTCAAATTACAAGTTGGGAAAGGTTAGCGAAAATATTCTTCGGTTTTCAAATAATATATAGAGCAAATGCAGTTCGATTGCTTCAATTTTATGTTTATAAGACCTACATTCAGTGCACTTTAAAATCGTCACGTAATAATAAAAAAATGTTTTGTAACAATGAAAAATCCTTTAGAATTTTTACGACTTTTAAAAATTAAAATGGTTCGAAAAGTAAATTATTAAAATGATGGTACTTGCAAAAATTTGGATATGGTCTTTAGTATATTTGAATGTAATTCAAGTTGTTTATAAGCGATGTTTGAGTTCATATTTAATAAATTCGTCTAATATTTATTATAATTAAATGTTTTTAAATAAATATTAAATGTTTAGTTTTTGTTTCCATAAGATACCTACGAATAAAATTGTAGGTCATTGTGTATAGAGATAGATTAGTTTCACACAAATAAACAAATACAGCTACAGTAATTTGATTTTATCGAATAACATATTATTTCCTCAACGACACGTAGTTGAAATTGTATACGCTATTTTCGGAAGTTCTCAACAGTGGAGATTTTCAATTTTTTTCAAAAAGTCTTCTATTTTATGAGATTTTCTTATTAATGGGCGTGATTAGGCCTCTACAGTACCGTGCCAAAGTTTATCGGTGGATTTTAAAATTACCCTGTATTCATTGCATTGTTCAATATTTAACTTAATATTTCAATTGCTTGATTAATAAGATATTAGATATTAGAACTTATCTGCTAACTTTAAGATTACTCTTAATTCATTTTGTAACTTTGTTCTTCTCAAATGTTGGTTACGCCTTGATACGTAATAAACTATGTTTACTTCGAATGCTCTTTGAGTTTTTTAATCATAAGGACAGCGTATCCCTTTAATATTTAGTGTACGAATTGTAAATGTTCCTTTTGTTTTTTCCTTTACTTTTGGATGGTACCATTTCACTGTAGTTGCAGACATTTATTATGCATTTAGAGGATGGCAGCGATAGTGAAACTAACTTCTAATTTTATTTAATAATGTAAGTAAAATGGAACTAATTGTAAGTGCAAGGTTCTTTTTGGATAGCCCGTTGTATGAAATTTTACTTTTTCAGTAAAATATTGACCTGTTTGAATCACTCATTAGGTTTATGATCAGTAGCAGATAAAGGTTTTATTATACTACACTAGATCTACACACGAACATATTTTTTTAGGTTTTATTATTCAACAGGAGAGGTGTTTTAGAAAGTATATAGTTAGTAGCATCGCTTTAAGTCATTAAATTAAACTAATTAGATCTAATTAAATTGTGTAACACAACAGATTTGGTTTAGGAAAAAATTGTTTTCTTTATACATATACATACATACATACGTATGCATTTTGATGTTGTATACGAACTATGTACAAATTTCTAGAAGATAAAGTTCAGAATCAAAGCAAAACATCAAAGCACAGTCATATAATCTAGATAGAAGTACGAGGTGTTAACATAGTAAAAGTTTACGAGTCTGTTGTACGTGTAAGGCAAGATATTTATTTGTCATGTATGCGAGTTTTACCATACTTTACTACAGAATGAATGATAATAAAATTTCATATTTAGGTGCGACTAGAACTAGATATAGAGTTGGATATTTATTATAACTCGTTTAAATAGTATTATTAGCATACGCGTGTTTAGATTACGCAAACTCTTCGATATTTATTGGACCGTCTTCATATTTCTATTTTGTAACAGTTAAAAGCCAATAAGGAGTTTTCCAGGATTCTACAATTAATTTAACTAATTTACGTCACATCCGGTCGAGTCGTTAGTCTATGATGTAACTGTGGGCTAAACGCTATTGACCTATAGCTGACAGCCAAGTGCGATTTATGTTTGTCAGTGTACGGTTACGGCGTAACTGTTGGTTTATGTGGCCTTCAACTTTGTAAATTCGGTCAAATATCATTCTTATTAATCGAAACAACTTATATATGTATAGTTGTGCAATTGCGTGAAAAACTAACAATTAGTCATATTAAATTAAGGTGTAACGTTTTCCATAACCAGCGCGCTGCATTTCTCAAGATAAAAACTCTTCGAAAATATGACCTTTTGCAAAAATGGAGTACTTGCCTCTGGACATCCACGACCTATAAATGTCAAAAGATTGCTCATCTATCCTTCAGTTTAAAAGACACATTTTTAATTTATTGTTATCGGTGCATATTAATGTTAAACAAACGACATATTTATAGAAATCAGAAATTTATATCCATACGTACATACGTACATATATATAATACGTACATACATTCATACATATGTATGTATGTATATACTGTGTACACATACATAAGTATGTATACTTCCAAAGAAGCACCTATAGCCACTGCTTCAAATTTAAATTTAAATATTGCATTTGACAAGTAATATTAAAATTGTAGAAAAACCAGATTTAAGGTAACAAACTAAAAAATCATGCAACTTAATTAAAGTTACCTAATAGGGCCATTTAATATTCTAGAGCTGAAAATCTGATTTGGTTTAAATAAATACAGCCGCAAAGCATTATTTACGTAACACTGTTTTACAAATTAACTTTATGCACTCTATACTTTTTTATAGCAGACATTTCAGTTGGCTGGGGCATGACATCGGATAACGAACTTGCGCGATTATCGTATTTATATTAAATTTTCGAGGTTATTTTTAAACGGATTAGAAGCTTTTGCATATCGATATTTGGAAAAGCTCGATAAAAATTCACATATCCACAAACATTAATTACTGTATTGCCTATATTTCGCGGATAGAATATAGGGAGAGAGGCATAACGGCACCGTTTAATAAATATATCCATGCTATAAATACGAAGCTTTAATTTAAAAATAAAAAGCAAGATATTGACAAAGTTGTGGTAATATCTTTTAGAAACTAATCTAAATCTATCAATAAAATATTTCCTAGAAAGGCATACTAAAGCAACGTTTTAAATAGTGGCTTGGCAAGCTCAGATAGCTCAGCGCCCTAAGGTTTTAAAATATGTTTGCACGGACAGTCAAGTTTTAATGTGTATAATAGATTGTTGACTCCAACTGCATATAAATTGCGGATTAATCATTTTTAGTCGAGCGGGCGTTATTATAATTGGCTGCATCACTTACAGTAAAATAAATTTTACTCAATTGTAATTGTTGATGTGCACTTCTCAGTCAAAGATACAAAACTATCGCCTCAGAGATGATGTTTACCTGAAAGTTTAGAATACCTTTTTTTATCTTCCAGTAAAAATATAAACATATATACAAGTTCAAACCCATCAAGTACAAGTTTTTATAATAAATTTAGCTCACTTGTTTGTGTACATGATAGATTGTGGGTTATATAGGTGCGAGATAATCAATTCTTTAAAATCGTACTGCCCAATGCTATAAAAGTTTTTGAAAATAATTATGAATTGTTTATTTATTGGCAAACTGAATTTAAAATTGTCAGCGTAATTTTAATTGCGTTATACGCGACTTACGATTTTGTCTATTATCGACTAGTTGTAGACTTTGATTTGATTGCTTCATCTGCAACATCTCATGATACTTCCACTGTATTGAGAAGTTGATATTTATCCAGTACTTCCGAAATAATTTGTACTTTGGAAAGGAACTTATCTTCAGATCATTTATTGCGAAGATTCCTTGTGGAGCATCTTTGATGCTAACTTTGTTCTTGTACACATATACATTAACTTGCAGGTGATTTAAGCCGCATTTCATCACTTGTAGCTCAACGAAAAAGGCGCGGCATACTTATCAGTCTGTCCTTTTACACATTTCGGACGTTGCTATAACAATTCTTAATTTAGCAATTGGAGATGCACATTTTAAACTGTCTTTCTCATTTAGTTCTCATTTTCTTAAAAGATTCTTTAAAATTCTCACGTTGGGGTTTTAATCCTTTTATAACATTTCTGTGAATTTGCTTTGTCGGAACATCGTTCATGATTACTAATAAATGTTTCTACTTTTAATTTCATAATGCGTAATCGCATTATGATAGGTTACATGTTGCACGTTGTACCAATACAATTTAAAACGGCGATTTAGGCTAGGGGACCATACTTTGCGTTTATCGAGTGTATTTGAACCGGAACAGTTTGAAAGCTTATATACGAACGTTCAAGTTGAAAGCTATAAGTTTTCGTCTTCTCGTTAAACTATTCCGGTGCAAGCACACCAGCTAAAACGCAATGTATGGCCCCTATCTTAAGTGTCCACTTTTAGATACTATATTTATCTGAGTAGGATATTTTAGTCAAGACATTAAGCACAATTTGACGTGTGCATACTTAAATGCATAATTTCACTTTTAAATTAAATCATTTGTCCCTAAAGGCGTGCGCTTAAAAATGGCCGCCTGTATATACTTGATCCCATGCTTCTTGCTAGGATCTAAATAAATGTTGAAGAATTATGTTTGCAAACTTTTGGCGTAAATATATTCTTACACTTAGCTACCTGTAGGTATAACTGTACGAAATTATTCATAATCTCAAAAATATTTCTGCAGAAATGAATGTGTATAAGAAATATACAGGGTTGCTATTTTTGATATTCAAAAATCGGCTATAAATTTTCGGAACTTCTGGCATAGCCTTGTTTGTAAGGTTAAGATTATTGTGTTCACTGTGGAAGTCAACATTAGGTCAACTCATTTTACAATTTGTTGCAGTTAGTAATTGCATTTTGGTAGTGGTTTTTGAAAAATGTGTGCATTTATAACACTTGTCACCATATTGTCCATGATTTTAATAATTTTATCAAGCGATTCTTTGTATAACTTCTATCCTTCGAAAATAAAATTTTGTTAGACATTCCGCCTTATTTTAAACGTTTAATAAATGTTATTTTAATAAGGATAATAATAGGGATACTTATAGCATTAACGGACCTAATTTTAGTTCCGGCTTACTGATGACATGATCAAAATGGGAAATAAAAATAACTTTGGCTAGAATTTATATTACAAGGTAAATTTAATACTGAGCGAAATTTATAAAATGGAAAAACTCAGTGACGCGTGTTTTGAAAAACTTCAGCGATAGTTGGCTACAAATAAATATTTAACAAAAAGTATAGTTATAATCGCGAATGGAAATAAAAATCCATAGTGAGTGCGAATAAATTAAACATCGAAAATCGGAAAACGAATTTTACCAAACAAAAATACACAAGAAGAATAAAAAAAGCCGCCTTCATAAGATATGGTAGTAATATGACCCAAACAATAAAAATCCAGCAGGATTTTGCAATTACCAGACGGTGCCTTTAACAGTTTTTTAACGGTCACATATAAACAACATGAAAGCTAAAAGTTTGGAATACTGACTTGTGATTGGTAAGAAGGACCGTAGAAGGGAATTTCAAAAGTTAATAAAAAGCCCTAATAGACGAAAAATATAATCTTTATTCGTGAAACGCTGCAGTCAGCGAAAAGAGAAAGTTCCGTTTAAACATGTAAATCAGATATAAAGGAAGAGATTTAAGTGCACGCTCAGAATATAAAAATAAAAAATCTGCAATGTTGTCATTTACTTCAAAAGTTTTAAAGATTTTACCAAATGCGAACGTAATATAGGTGTATAAGATTTAATTAAAATTCCGGGAAATTTTTAACCGAATTACCAATACGCGAAACTAAACAGATTCGGAGGCTGAGAAAATACGAAAAGGTTACCGACCAATTTAAGATCCAAGAGGACCGTAATAGAAAACGCCTTAGACGGCTAAAAGCCTTCAATAAATTGAAAGTCAACGTGTATCGCAAATTCGAGGACTGGGAACATATCGAAAATCTAAAATGGCAAGGCAAGAAAACTGCCAAAACCAGAGAAGATATTTAAATATTTTAAAGTAATTAAAGTTTGAAATTATTTCAAATAAATTCATCATATCATTATCGATATTTAAGGTAAATTCTTATTTTTAAGTAGAATAAAATCTACGACCCTAAGCACCTGTTTTAAAAGTAAAGTCATTCAACTTTGTGTTTACATTTTGCAGACAAAAATTTAAGGGAGCTATTTTAGGAAAGGTCAACGTATCTTTGTAGAAGTTAGTTTGTAATTGAATATTATTTGATTTTTATGTTTTAAAAATAAATTTATATAAACTTTTGTTAATTATTGGATTTAAATGTCGTTGTTGGTGGAAACCTACAAAATTTGAACAAATACTAATATAAAATTTTAAATTTACTTCTAGGTAAATATTATAATAGTATAGTAAATATATTGTACTGAAAGAAGGGTCTTGACCCTTAGGCATAATTGATAATAAAGCCCTAAAAATACGTTGGTTACCTAAAATAAAACCAGTTCACTCATAACATAAAGAACTAATTAAATATAACTAGAGAAAATTGTTCAAAACGGCCAATAGGTAACCAATAGGGGCATCATAACCAAAACACTGAAAAACATCGCCATGGGAATAAACATGATTCCAAAAACTGAAGACGAATGCAGGTCTAAATGAAAAACCTTGATGGGAGTAATTAAAGAAGACATGATTATCAAAGGCCTTCCGGTGTTAAAAGTAAAGCAAATTCGAAGCGGGGAAACAAGGCCCCGCTTCCTTCTGCAATAGAGGAAGTAATGTACCTTCGGGTAAGGTGGAATCGCCAAAACACGGCAGATGGGGATTACTACAATGTCACCGCTGCCAGAAATTCAGGCCCTCCCAAAGGTGCTGTAAATATTTGCGAAGTGCGTAGGTGCACATCACACAATCGACCGTACCAAAGTTCGCGATACTTGTACCAATTGGATGGAGGCCACACGTCTAACTACTAGGGATGCTCGAAATTTCCCATCTAAAAGGTGCTGAATGCAAAAGCTACTAAACAAACGATTACGGGAACGTCCTTATGCCCAGAAGCCCGCCAGCAGTTACAGAAAAATTAAATCCAGAAAACACAACGCTACGGTTCAATCTGGTACATCTCACAAAAGCTGCTGCAAAGGCAGCAAAGGATACCTTCACCAAGAGGATCCTGATTCGGTTGCTGGACATCCTAGCGGTGTTCGAGGCGGAGCCGTAAGTGACACAGTACATTTTCAAGGTAACATTCCGATGGAGGCTATGGGACTCCAAGCTTTGATACTGCATCATCAATGATGAAATGGAAATGAAGGTCTATTCACTCTAACCTTTTTATGTTTTCAATACACTCGATCTCTTCATTTTCATCACCTTGTCAGTAAATTTAGGATATAAGCAAAACATTTTAAACTTTTCAGTCAACAGGATAATTCAAATGTAATCCACATTATTTTAAGTATATGTATGTATTATTTATATCGTATTTTTAAAACCTTTTGAAATACGATCGTAACAAAGCTTTATTACAACTGGTGGGGATCATAAATAACATTGTTAATACGCATTAAATAATTAATTTAATTAACGCGTAATCAACAAAAGAAAATATTATAGTTTAATTAAATAGTAAAATCTAAAATATTTTCTTAAATATTTGCTTTGTAAAATAAAACCAAGTGTTAAAAGTTTCACAAGTGAAAGGCACTAGTTAGAAATACATTTCTACAGACATCCAGACGGGTAGCAATAAAATTTAGAGCCTCTATAAAACTTGCAAATATTGCTAGAAGTCGTGAGAATTTTAACGATTTCTGAAATAAAAAGAAACAGATAAGCTTTCAAAATACTTAGACCAGTGGCGGCTTTTCAGGTGAAGTAGGTGAAGGACCTCTTCACAGAATTTGTCTATACGAGTAGTTACTTAGTATATAACTATAATATTCATTTATTGAGTTCAAAAACATATTAAAATACAAAAAAATTAAAGAATTTCAATTCATAAAGGGCTTAAAATTACATCCATAAAAATCGCAAACTATCGTACAAATGAAGAGATAGGAGCTATTATGCAAAACGTTTGCAGTTGTAGACCTGGTTGTCATGGTAACCATGACGTCAGTCGCCTTAGTATACACATTACTCTCATTAATAGTGAGGAGTTTGCTTTAAAAATTATTTATATCTGCTTGTACGGTTCGTAGTAATTAATTTTCCGGTGACGTTTACATTAATTACCTACACGTGTTCGAGAGAGTAATTACATTTTTTTCTTTGTGCTTTGTGGTGTAAAACTTTAAAAACAATATAATATAGTTTTTTTTATTGTAGTTCTATTAGTTGTATAGTGTTTTTAAATATCAATATGAATCCCATTAATGACGTTGTGTATAATTTATTGGAAACTCCATTTAATACATGGAAAGATAAAGATATAAGAGACTTTTAACATCAAAGACGGCCGATGAATCAATTGATAATTGTAACAAAAAAGTTATTAAAAAAGCGGTAAATCCTATAATATTAATTTTAAAAAGTCCTGGTTTTGTGAATATAGATGGTTGTGCGGCAGTTTAGTATTACAAAGATTGTTCTGTTGGCCTTGTTTGCTTTTTAGTAATAACAAATAACATTTGAAATGCGAATTAATGTCGAAGAATTTCGAAAATTGTTGTTGTTGTAGCTCTTCGCCAATTTTTGCAGCCACAAGCCGCCACTGACAGAATTGGTTAAAACGACTTCGCAAAAATTCGTAGTCATGGAAACGAAAAAAGTTATAAAAGATCATGCACCACCAAAAATCCATGTCTTTAGGTTCCAATTAGTAATACTACATTGGTAGATTAAACGAGTGTTAGTAAGACCTATGCTATGCCAAGGTAAAATAAAAATGACGAGTTGGTAAATAGAACTTGATGTCCTAATTAATTAAAGATACAAGTCCAGCGAAGACATCATTTTTCAAAATCCACACTAGGCAGTGAAGACCATGGCCCTAGTTCAGAGAAAATTTGGGCAGCTTTGGGATTCACCAAATTCATCCGGATAAACACGCAACAATCCAAATTGCGGGCACCAACAACTTAATAAAACGAAGATTAATTCACGTAAGTGGTAGATAGAAAACCTTAATACCCACAGTGAAGAAATAAAAGTTTTATTCCTTTTGTTTAAATATTTAAGGCTTTTTAAATTATAAATTTTATATTTTTCTCATTTGCGAATATCACGCCGAGAAATCAATTAATAAAGGTTAACGGCCTGAAAAATCGAACATTTATTATTTGTTTGAAATTTCATTTTTAATGAAATACTTTGTTAATATGTATATTTGTGTTTATGTTTGAAATAATAAATATTTGTTTAAACTTTGAACTGGTTTTTGACCTACGCAAAAATAAAGAAATTACTTAAAGGTAAGTTAGGGTAATCCTGCTTAATCTCTTTTGAAAAGAATTCGACCCTTTCGACAAATTTACAGGTGGAAACAGCCTCTAAATTGGTATTTAGAAACGCTTATTTTAAATTTTTGTTTGCTGCTTTGTTTAAAATTAGAGTACGCTGACCAGTTAATTATTAATAATAAATCTAATTAAGCAACGCAGTAAACAACATATACAAAGTGAAGGTGATGATATAAGTTGTGAACGCTAATTTTGATCTTAAGGTTAATTTAATTTTTGATGCTTGAGTATTCACTTTAATAAGACTAGAAGAAAAATGTCGATCACCTGAAAAGAATAGAGAGAAAATCGGATTTATTCATTAAAACGTTACATAATAGCTAAGTAATGGATAGGCAGTTTTTCAAAAACAGTTGAGTCGATATAAGAATAGTAAAACAATATATTTGATGATAAGCAAAAACAATTAGTAAGAGTAAATGTTAAACTACTTCTAAAAATATTTTAGAATATGAGAATATAGCAAGATTAAAGTAAATAAAAGGTAATAATAGAAATATCTGGTGAAGTAACGATTACGAGTAAAATAGAAGAATGGAGAAAGTAACAAACATTTAGAACATTTATTGCCCAGTGTAAAGAAGTCACAGTATCCAATAGGTTTCCTAATTATACATAAACGTAAATTACCGAGATAAAATCTAAAGTATTTCTAAGTACTTGAATACAATTCTCGCTAGTTATTTTTGTTATTTTTAAAGCAATTTGTGAACATTCTAATATCGCTACCCTGCTGCTTGTATGACTTATTAGATTATTTTCAAACTTGACTTTTTTTTGGCATTGAAACTCTAACGTCTCATACAGTGGTGGCTTTTTAGATGAAGTAGATGAATTGCATCTAATATTTTTCTTACCTACAATTTTTTTCAGTATTTATTTATAAGAAATAAGCCGTTCGTTAGTGATTTTTAGGATACGTATCTTTTCATACTACCCTTATAGCTCTTCACCAATTCTTTCAACCATTGCCGCTACTGGTCTGATCAAGTACTCGTGCTATCAGAGCGATTCATACTCCAAAAAACAAACGTCATTAATCTTTAAGTCGTTCAAATAAACTAATTTTGAAATTTAACAAAATATATTTATTTTAAAACTGTTTAAATTTAAAAATGTGAAATAATGTATTTTAGATACAGTTTTATACAGGGAGAAAATTAACATTAACGTCTACTTATTAATTCTGGCCATTCTTGTTACTATGGTACTTGTTATTCCACCACATTTTAGAATGAAAGCGATACGCAACTTCTCAAGATTAAAAATAGAACAGACATTTTTAAAAATTTAAAATCAAACGCTTTATGATTCAAAAATCGAAAAATTAAATGTTTCAAAGTATTTAAATAAAAAACGGCACTATATAATTAGTAAATTAAGTATAAACATATATTACTTTGTGATCTATATATTTAGATAATTTTTCAACATATGAATTACGTTAAATGCATATAAACTACGAAAAATTATAAAAGATGCGAGTAAAGATGCTGTAAAGGTTAAGCAAAATTTTCAAAAAAAAGGTCAAAAAATCAGGGTAAATTAAAACATCTATTCAAGGTTTAAAAGTGAAATGTGCAACTTTTACTTTATCTGCTTCAATCTAATCCATATTTAGAAGCTCTTCGTTACAAACGCATTACCTTGAAGTAGATGCATAAATGCACTTTTTCACACTTCGTGCCCTATAAAGGTGTATTCATATTTATTAATATCATTGATTGACTTTTGCATATCTCAGTTTAGATTTGAATTGCAATTCACATACGGACAGTATATCAAGTCATAATGGCAAAAATTCAAGGCTATTTGATTGTGCTATGGCACAGTTTTATCAGAGTAGGTGGTCAAATTGCTAATGATACGGTAACTCACCGCACCAGTTTTGATTCGGCCAGACTTACAGTCTCCGTATCGTCGGAATTTAATTATTCCCATTTAGTTATTGGGTTTTTAAATTTGTAAGGTTATTTCAGAATGTCTGTCTAATATATTCGTGATTTTATGCGTTATGCAAAGAATTTATGCACATAGACACGGCTTGAAATTATAATTTGATTTCAGGTTTCAGATGTAAATTAGACACGGACATTTGTGAATGGTTATTACAATAGTACAAATAAATTTTAGAAATTTATTACACAGCGTATAGAGTAACATTCGCGTAATTTTGGAAATGAAGTTAATTGCGCGTAAAATACGCCCACAAATTGTTTGATTATTGAATTGGTTGTGGTTTTGTTATGATTCCCTATATTGGGTAAACCGAAGTCTAGCATCTTAGGGAAATGGGTATGAGTTAATCAAAAATAGCAGATAGTTATTTAAATAAAAGATAATAACTTTTGGTATGAAATTCAAGAAACGTCAAATTACACGTCTTAAAGGCATCAAAGACATATTTTATTACAAAGTGTACTCAACTTTTAAGTTCTCCTAATTTTTCTCGGGAATTGATAATAGATAGAAACATGCGATTAACATACGATTAACTAACAAGGGAACACAGGGAAGTGTCGCACGCCGGTTTAAATGAAACTTGGTGGGTTTGTAGACTGATGCAGTGTAAGAACAACGGTAGCTGTCATAGATGCTAAATCGCCCGTTTGAAGGGGATGG
>JAHWXV010100177.1:0-12596 GCA_024586415.1 Phrixothrix hirtus
ATATATATATATATATATATATATATATATATATATATATATATATATATATAACAAATTAAATTTATACTTTTTAGAAACAATATATTTATTGAATTCTGTTATAAACAGTTATTGCAAACTTTGTGCCTGTGCAAACAGGTTCATCCGGTTTTTACAGCTAGTCATCAATTCACATTTTTAACACTAGGACGGCGTACACGTCGCATCTGCTTCATAAGTTTAGTTATTAGTGAGCTTCCAGTATTTGTCGGTATTGCCCTTAATTTCTTTTGGACGAATAATCTTTCAGCACAAGCTGCAGGTAAGATTCCCTATGTGGTTTTACTAACGGCATTCCATGGTTGAAAAGAGAATATTTTGTGAAATATTTATGTATTAGAAGCTTTATTACTTAAAATATAACTGGTGATCCGGCCTCGTTGGTGTAGTAGCTCTACAGCTAAAGGACGTGGGTTCAAACCCGATTGAGATCAATAAATTTGATACGCTTAAGGTCTTTATTCTTCCAGGTTGGACAATTTTGGAATCTATTAACAAATATACTCTAAAAGGAAATTTATCCCTGAGCGCTAACAGTTGTTTATCAACGGTACAATTCACGTTAGGAGTATAATATTTTGTGTAGTATTCAATACGCAAATTTAAGCTGAATCTAATAGTGAGTTTGCTGCGCTGCACGGTTGTGGTGCATATTAGCTGCTTTCTATTCATAAAAAATAATATAGAAACTAGGAAAACTGCAGGGTATTGTAGTTTTTTCATAAAAGGAAAACTGCTGATGTGCACTGCACTGGTATAATGCAGCAAGTCGAACTCGCTATTAAACGACGTCTTTGCAAGTTCAGCTAGCCCGGGTATATAGATTCTTGATCTAATTACCGCGCTGTTTACACGAATTGTCATTGCATTGACAATTACGATTACAGCACGTAGAGTAGTTTTATACAATTAGCTTTGTAATAAATTTAAAAATCATTTAAATATAAATGTCATTAATAAATATAACAAAATTGTGTTCCGTGGCAAAATTTGCCACACGTATTTCCAACTAAAATGAACACTAAGTTCGATAGCAGTTTATTTCGACCATTTCAGCAAAAATGTTTAGATTATCATGAACTCACTAAAATATTTGAGTTTAAAGTGGGTTCCGATATGTATATATACTGGGTGTCCGAGATATAAGTGCATTACTTTAACAGCAGATACATCTTGTTATGCATAACAAAAAACGTTTATAAACTATGTGTCTAAATTGCATAGTTTTCGAAATATTTGCAATTAAAGTTTTCAGCCCGTCCGCTTTTTAACTTGAGCTACTGTACTGAACGAGAAATGGCTGGTCGGCTATATATCTTTAGTCACTGATCGAAGCCGAACAAACGCATATGATTTCGCAGCACCATTGATGAATAATCATCACTCGATTATTATAAATACCCGATACGTTAACTACCGTTTAAAATAAAAATTTTTATTTTCTTCCTTAAAATTTCTAGTGGTCTGTTAATTCCACAAGATTGTAATTCCTTTAAAATATAAACAAAGGTAATATACAATTTTTAATATGTATACATTTAAAAACATTTTTTAACCCTTTAAAAGACGATCGTGGCGTTTTCGTTATATTTAAAATAAGTTGTTATGAACTAAATTTAATGCAAATTTAAATAATTTTTTGCCAAAAGATTAAAAATAATTTAGGCTTTAAAGGAACAATTTTCACTTTTACAAAATTGCTTTAACACGACGTTAAATTGTTTTTGATAAATATCTTCATATATTAAATGTTTACAATCACTTGTGTTGTGCATAATTTAAATTTTGTAAAAATAATTAACAATCTAAATGAAATAATGTCAAAATGAAACCTAAATTGTATGCAGTATAAAATATCTATATATCTAAATATTTATATAATGACTAATCCATAAATAGCTTATAATTAATAAGCAATAGTGTCAGTAAAAACAAATTTTAACGATTTTAAAGGAACACGTTCCATTACTTTTTATTAAAACGGCTGGCGACCTTGACTCTAAAAGTACATTAGTAGTATAAATGTAAACTAACATTGTGTAAACAAAAACAAAGTAGTGTTAATGATTGTTAACTACGTTTCATGATAAAGCACATGTAGGACCGTAATCATGATATATTTGCACGCGAAAATGTAAACAAAATTTTTTTTTGTTTAGATAAAATTTTTTTACAGATTTGCGTTCACAAAAGGCCGAGGTACACGTGTCTTCAATAATGCTTTTTATATCAAGGACACCCTGTATATAGGTTCTAACATAAGTTTATGTTATAACTTCAGCAGTGATACTTTGCGCAATTTTAACCCAAAAAGTCTTAATAAACTTTTTTCTGGGGTTTATACAACTAATTTACCTACTCCTTTATCTTAGTCACTGGTTTACTAATATGTATGCTTATTTGAAGTTTTATTACGATATATTAGATAAACATGATTTATTGAATTTATTTTCTCTATTTTTAAGTTATTCAAACAATTGTAATATTTTTATAAAATTTCAACACCCTGTAACTAGAAAACAATTAGTTTTGTGACCATGGTTTATTCAGCCTTTTTTGATTAAAATTGCTCAAAGTATCACATCTTGAAGTTATGACACGAACTTTATGTTACACCTGGTATATACAAGTTTTACATATTTGCGTATAAATACTTGCCTTGGCAATAATAAACGCATTTTATTTACAAAATATTGCGAAAGAATACCACAAAACTAAAATAAATTATATTAAAAAACGCTTTACTTTTTAGGTTAATTTATAAATGCCATTTCTGACAGCAATGGACGCGTTAATTAATAACGAATTCGACTTGCTGCACTGCACGGGTGTAGTGAATTTTAGCTGCTTTCTTCATTAAAAATAGTATAAATACTAGGAAAACTACAAAATATTGTGCTTTATTTGTAAAAGGAAAATGGCTGATCTGCACTGCATTGGTAAAAAAGGAAAATGGCTGATCTGCACTGCACTGGTGTAATGGAGTAAGTCGAACTCGCTATAAAAGTCTGGTCGTTATCTTATTGGTGGTGTAATACATATTTAATTGAAAAGTATTTTTCCAAAACTAAGTCCAAATATACTTAAAAATTGAATCAAGGATGAAAATCTATAGCTGAAAATAGATTCTAACGTTACGTTAAATAATATTCTTCAAAATGCATCTAAGTCATGCTCAAATATATTCCATCCAAAACTACGTTAATTCCATAAAACACTTACATTAGATCTGCATGCGCGCAGTCTACACTAAAGACTAAAAGTACCAATCTTTTATATGCATTACAAAAAGTAAAACCAGTTATCAACAAAATTAGAGTAATCAAAAACACAAATGTCAAACATCTAAGGTATATCAATTTAACAAATGAGGAAACTAACTTTTACGAAAACGCACTGAAAAAATATTGAGAAAAATGCTGTCGAAAATAATGAACCATTCCTATAGTTGAATTCTATAATTTTAATTAGTTTATCATTTTCAGCTCTTTATTTTTTCAAATGTACCTTTAGTCCATGGACAGCTTACTTTTGAAATATGATGTAACAATTCTTTTGTTGTGGAAACGTAAAATATAAATAAAATCTAAATTACCATTCGGTGTTTCACTGAATTGGCAAAATATTTCTTTTATGGTAATCGCAAATTAACTTTTTAGACTTGAGTTAGTTTTGGAAAAACACTCTTCAATTAACACTGTATGTCTGTGTTTCTGTTTATTTATATATAAGATAAATAATTATTGGAGGTATTATTCATAATAATTATTTTAATAAAAGTCTATTTACATACATAAACTTTTTTTTGTGTATTTTAATCCCATCTAATTATTTAGTTATTCAAATCTCCTAAAAATTTTATGGTTTTACTGGTCTCAGATAAAATCATCGTTTATTCTTGTAAGAAAGGCATGGAAAAAAAAGTGTTGTGTTTAAGCGGCGATTGGGTGAAAAGTAGGGTTAGGTTAAAATGTTTTCTCGTAAATGTAAATACGTGAATAAAATAGTGTTCGCTGCTTAAATGGCGATCGGGCCGAAAGTAGTGGTGGTATAAGAAACCGAAATTCATGTTTGCCATGTTTCGAAGCTCATTCAAATAATTCAGTAAGGGATTCGTGGAATGAAGGGGACATTTTCTTTACAATCCAAAGGACATTAAATACCGGCCTGAATTTTCCATTGTTCTTCTCTTGAATTAATAATTTAATTTGTTTGCTTAATAAATAATTACCAAATATCTATTCAAATTTGTAACCTTAAATAACATCAAACTGATATTTTTTGTGTACACAACCATAACCAAATACTTGATTAAATAATCTGAAGTTAGCTGTACTGTAACTTTAGATACACTCTTAAGGCGTTCACGATAATTAAATCATTCCACACCGGTAAAAATGTTTTATGTCAGTTGTAACATAAAAATCATTAGAGAATTTTCGCACAACTACCGATAAACGATAACGTAAAATTGTTAAAATTACGCAAGCGCACAGCTTATCATATAGCTCTAATAGCTACCGTAACCCGATAAGTAGACTACATTGGCGGAAGGTTATCACGACACGGTAAAGGAAATTATAAGGTTAGGTTTGTTTGTTTACCTACGTAAGAGAAATATTCCAACAAAAGCCACGGTTTCGATTAGATTGAAATGATGACCTATGCTTATTACAAATACAGTATAGGTAAACTTTCCAAGAAAAGTTCGTTATAAAACGATATAACAAGTTACCGAAAGTTAGGTTAGGTACATTTAAATTCTCGATACTGATTAGTGTATCCTAAACGTGCGAAAACTCTTAAACAAATATTTTACGATAACTATTTTGCAGTATCACGTGATTTTAACGTTTACAGGATCAATTTGCTTGTTAGTGCGAAAACTCCCTATTAATGAAAGATAAAGAAAGAATACTGGACCAGTGTGAAGCGGTTTAATTATCACAAATGCCTTTAATTTGCAGTTCCCTGTTCAGAATTGTAATATTACCACCTCTACAGCATTTCAATTTATGGAGCATTATTCAGTACAGAGTTTTTAGAAATAGAGGGCTACAGAGATTTATACAGAATCGACCCATAAATTTGATTAAAACTGTAGCAGAAAATGTATCCAATCTTAATATGAGCATTTGTTATGTCAGAATTTTATATACGAGTACGTTTTCTAAAGTCAGTCAAACTGCGAATACAGTATAGGTTAACATAGGGAAATGCTTTTATTACGGGACACTGTAAAGCACTGTTGCCACATTGATGTACTATAACCCCGAACAGTACTTCAGCGCTTTAGGTCCTTATGTTCCTTTGTTCAATTTTTGTAAATATACAAATTGGAAAGTTTATTTATTGATTAGTTTTATGGACACAAATATGACGCAACAATGAATAGCAAATATCCTCATTTTTAAGGACATTTTAATTTAGCTGATAAATTTTGGGTAATGATTGAAACATTTTTAGATATACAATTAATTTATAAAACAAGAATTATGATAGATTTATTAGACTATTTTGTATTAACCTAATAATAGAATTACAAACTGTGTAATGAGGCATCGTCCATAATTCAATTGAAAAAACAATTAAAAGCTCATTAAACATACTGTTCTATTATTTAAATAGGAACCTCTTTGTTCTTATTATTATTATTAAATAAACCAGTTATAAACTACTGTATAAATCCATAAAATCTATAAATTGCGTTTCATTCAATAATACCTATTGTGTTTATATCTTTTAAGCCATCTTAAGTTTCTATACCTGCCATTTAAAAAAATCAATATAACAAACTATGTTTGATAACCCTGTGCACCATAACAACCCACACTTTATTCCCAGATTGACTTTGACTGCACCAAAGCAACATATAACATTATTAGAGCTCCATTGACCTAAAATAATAGTAGTAGACATGAAATTGTAGAGTATTAAGTGCGCCAGTGGGGCAGAGCTTCTTCCAGCAAATTACATGGTTGGATTCAGAAAGACAACTGAATTTTTGTAGCATTAATGTGATTTTAATGTTATGAAATAATTTTAAAACCTAAGTATAGATTGTTTTACTTCATACTATTTTATATTTGTATAAGTAGGTGTGAATAGTCACTAAATTATTGGAAACAGAGCAATGTTACAATTAGTTCAATTTTGAAATACGGCCCTGTACACTTTAATAAGTGTATAGTGGCCCCAATATGTATTTGCATAGCCTAAATATGGTATAAAACATATGTTAATCGGTAGTTTACTAATTATATTACACTGTAACAAAAGTTTGTTTGCTATATTATAGAGCAAATTAAAATAAATGGGCATTAATGTTGCACCTAAAAAATATACATTAACTTTCTTACCTATGAAGTGTTATTCCTGGACGTTTATCTCGTACTCTACTGTCACATTTAAATGCAGCACACTTAGACTTTGTTTTACACACTATTTTATTACAAATTATAATTATTTTAATTCAGCAACTTGCAAAAATACTCCATTACACTTACCAAAAAGCCAGCTTAGTAATGGCTGCCGTTGTTACATTTCAATCGGAAATCTTTTTAACGATTGTCTATCGATTATGTTTTATTTCTCTCCTCACCATGGAAACCTACATAATAGAAATAAGGATAACGTATGTTTTGTATTGTGTCGTGCCTACTACTATTATTTTAGATCAATGAATATTGCAGACATACTATGAGTATAGCATTGTTTTACATAACGTGTGTCCCAAAAGTCTTAGAATCAACTCTTACCATAACTTATTTTACACACATTAAAATTAAGACAAAAACAAATAATCAACAAATGTAATTTTTATTAGTTGTAACTAATTATCACCACAATAAATATCTTTGGTTCTTTTGTGAACACTTTCAGGTTTAATAAATGGTTATTTGTTTTTTATCTTAATTTTACTATATATGTAAAATAAGAAAAACCTACCTTTTCAAAATCATGGTAAGAGTTGATTTCAAGACTTCTGGGACACACGTTATTTATAGTTACTCCACCAACGGTTAGTATAGTGCTTATCCGTAGGGGATGTGTTCGGTAATGTGTCGCTTAAAATAATTCTTGTATAACTTCCAAACCTAATACAATGTATAAATACAATAAATAATAAACAAAGGACTAAATTGAAACACAAAATTGAAAGTGTGTTTTTAGTGGCATACCAACAATAATTTAAATGAATGAAAATTAATACACAAAGCGTTTAAGTAAATGTTTTAATACTAAAATATGTTACTAGGCGGCAGCACAAATCAAATAGTTCTAATTACCTAGGTACCGGCCCCAACTGGTGTAGCGGTTAGAATGTTTTCCTCTACACCCAAGGGACGCGAGTTCAAACCCGATCAAAGTCGGTAATTTTTCAGTGGAGAAAAATTTAAAAAACATGTATTTTTCTCGGATAAGGAAGTAAAATCGTAGGTCCCGTGTCAATGTGATGTTTGGGACGTTAAAAAAACCCTACTGGCGGTGGAACTCCTCCAGATTCGGCAAAATTCTAGTAAGCATGGCGAAATGACTATATGACAGTTCTAGTCTAAGAGGGTCAAGGGAAATTCCGCATCCCGAACCCTCAGCCACAAAAACAAACAAACAAACAAAGAATTACCTAAGTTAAGTAACTATAAATATCTAAACAAAGCTAGTTTGTAAATGAACATTAGGTATTTCAATAATAAAATATTACACCTCCTACTTATTTTATTGTACTTGAAAATATTTTTTATCAAACAAATTAAAGCTTTGAAGACAAAACTGTAGTTTTCCTAAAATATCTCACTAGATTGTTGACTTTAGTAATATATAGGGTGTCCGCGATAAAAAGACAGTACTTTAACAGCAGACATATTAATATGTGCGACAAAAAACCCTTATAAACTATGTGCCTAAATTGCATAGTCTTCGAAGTACAAGGTTGTTTTGAAATAGTTGTTGAAACTAAAACGGCCAACTCTACATAATAGAAGAGAAACATTTTTGAGATTATAAAATTCCATTATGCCCTTTTTGAAGCATTTGCACTTAAAACATTTTATGAACTACTGGTATTTGTCACAATTAATTCGTTACAAACAGTCAAGAAAACTACGAATCTATTTGCTGAAATAACAAATTAAAACAACATATCGAATTGCACTATGTTTATTTACTAATAAATAAGTGCTTGACCTATACTGACACAAATAAATGACCTAATTTTTACATGCAAGCGTTCTTAAAAAATAACATTCGGGATTTGTATTAAAATCATCAGAGATAGTTTAATTTACAAACAAATAATTACTAGTGATAACATTTAAATTTAATACAGTTGTTTTAAGATGGCTTTCATAGAAAAAAATTACGAATTGGGATAACCATAAAACACTCAGGTAAGTCCTTTTTAATTATAAAAGGTTGTTTACCTGTCGGGAGAAAATTCTCCTTTTTATTTTTATTTTTAATATTTTCGAAATTGTGTAATAAATAATTTCAAGTAAAGTTGAACAGCTGATAATTATTTTCCAATTTTTTCAAACTTTAACAGAAGACACAAAAACATATTCCAAAGGGATATTATGTGGTTTTATTTTTTCAATAAAACTTTTAATTTAAAAATAATGAAAAGAAATAGCAAACTAATTGTATAAAATAAGCCGTATTTTCCCTTAATAACTAAGTTTTTACCGTTTTTTGACAATTTCTACTTCTACAAAAAGCAGTGGAAAACTGGATAATAAAGAAGTTTGAAAACGTGGAGAACTAAATTTAATTTAATAAATCAGAATGGAGTTTTTTTCAATCAATTTCAATTACACATCATGTCATGACAAAACTGGTATAAAACTTGTGACAATACATATTGCAAATCAGAAGTTCTCAAAAGGTTTTCAAAGAATTTTTTAAATTCGATTGCGCCCAAATTTAAGCTGTTTAATTTTTTTAATTATTTTTTTGTGAATGTATTTCAAAGCAATCCTGTATTTTCAATTAAAGTTTTCAGCTCACTCCTGCTATTTAATTTGGTCTGCTGTATCGAACAAGAAATGGCTAGTCAATTTTAGATTTTTCACTAGTGCCGGATCGGAACGAACGGCTTTGGTATGACGCATACGATTTTGTTAATGAATCTTCCCAGATGTTATTAAGAATATCTACTAATTACCGTTTAAAATAAAAAGTTCTATTTTCTTCCTTAAAAGTTCTACGATGTATTAACTGTACAAATTTATAAAATCTTTAAAATAAAAATAAGGTTTTTACGTAATAGATATCATTTTTAATATTTATATAATTGTATTATTGAATGCGGGCGCATTTTTTTTAAATAACTTTCACTTTTACAAAGCCGCTTTAATACAACATTAAATTGTTTGATAGATATTTTCATATTATTAACATTTGCACTCGCTTGTCTTGTGTATAATTGAAATTTTATGAAATTAGTTAAAAATTTGAACGATAAATGAATTTCATTAAAATGTTGCGTAATTTACATTGAGTAAAAACCATGTTCATACAAATTAATGTAAATAAAACTTATGCCAATTTAAGATATTTATCAAATAAGTTTATAATAATTAATGCCTAAATAATTATAATTAATAAGCAATAGTGTTTTACCACATTCAAGCAAACTTAGATGATTTAAAGAAATATGTTAGACTAGGTTTTATTAAAACAGCTGGCGACCTTGACTCTAAAGAGTACTCTAAGAGCTCGTTCAAACTTTATCCGAATGAGACAGTGACTCAGATTTCAATTGACTTCTTCACACTTTACGTATCCGTTATAAAATCATATACGATTGATTTTGTCATTCGAATTTGCCACTGCCGTCCGAACACATCGATTCGGAACAATATTCGGTCCATACGACAGTGGAGCATTGATATTATAGAGAGCATTCAGACGATGCGAATTTTATTCCGTGTATCCAATGATCGAGGCTGGAAGATCACGCCGTTCATCAGTAATTGAATATGTTTCCAGAAAGTGGGTGCTTTTTCCCTATGGTTTGTTTTTTATAATTCTATTCAATAAATCAATAAATGAAGCAATGGCCATTCTATAATAATAAAAAAACTTTATTGTGTCATTTTTTAATTGATAAATGAGTGTTTGAAAGACCCCTAAAGTAAATCTCAGTAGCTTTTGTTTTTTCTCTTTCGTTTATGTCCACAAAAATACCAATACATTATAAGCATAATGTTATCATCCATCACGCACAATAGTTAATAGCACAATAAAATATTTGGTGTTTAGAACAAATTCGAATTTGTAAATTTATCCTTATATGGAAATAGAAGTGTGAATGCTCATGTTTGTATCATACGTATTCGATAAAAATTTCGATTCGATAAATGTATGTATCGTCAAACGAACTCTAATAGTAAAGGTAATATGATACTGTGTCAACAAAAACAGTCACATTTATGTTTTTAAGTACGTTTCATGGTAAACGACGTTACAGGTCTGTATCGATGATAGATTTTTACACAAAAATTTACGAAAACTATTTTTTACGTTAAGGCTTGAATACACGTGTGTTAAAAATGATTTTTATATCGCAGACACCCTGTATACACTTTCATTAAACTTTAGAGGTTTATTGCCGCAGTTTTACCACATCATGAATTTCCATAGGTACATGTTTGATGTTTTACAAAGTTAAGGAAGATTTAAATGGAAAACTTCCAGTGGACATACTATGTAAATCGTGTTTATATAGTAGTAAACATAACTACCAGTATTTTATTTAATAACTTATAACGTTTAAACTAAGAATTCAAAAATGAATTTTATGTAATGTACAAATAAGGCTCCTTCGGCTGGAAAATTTTACTCATTTACCGGACTTAACTAACGTAAGGCGTATTTTACGTTAACGTTTTGACGGCTTGCCATTTTCTCTTCCATACTATATACGTATATTACAAAACAAGAGTTGTAAGTAGCTAATTACTAAGCGTAAGTTGGCAAGCATGTAATTCTACATCTGCAACTTGCTATATATTTTACAATTGTATAAATTAATTGGTCGGAATTTTGCTAAAATAGTTAGGTTATATGTCAACTTAACAAGATTTTTTTTATTAAATATTTATTGAACAAATAATTTATAACAACAATAATAACGTGTTACTAATTACTCGCCTTACTAGAAACACTTATGTTTAAGAAAATGTATGTCGTTTCACATTTGCGCCATTTCAAAAGTAGCCATGCTTTTGTCAGGTCATTCACCCATATAGGAGGTTAAATAATTTGCCGATTAACGTTAGGCAAATTAACATCGTTTGGATTAAAATTTTGTTTAATTTAACGAAATGAAATTTTACAAATAATGATTCCACTTGTAAATAGAAATGGACTCGTTTATGCATCTCAAAAGTGTTCGAGCTCATTTGGACGCGAGTTTAAACTCGATCGAGATAGGCAAAATTTTAGAAGAAAAATTTTAAAAAAATCGTAGATCCTGATTTGGCAAAATTCTAGTAAGCATGGCGAAATGACTGTAGTGGTTGAATCCGAAAGAACCAAGGAAATTTTCGAATCCCTAAAGACAAAACAACGTTGTACTTTTGTGTTTTCTAATTATGTCTATTAGGTTTACGTTACTCAGTTTCCATATACGACAGGCATCGTAAGAACTCCTACAATGAAAAACTAAATGATTATTTTTATTTTTAAATAAAGTCAAGAAATGTGTTGATTTGATTTGACCCAACATTTTTGAACTTTAGCTTTTGAACCTATCGGATTTTCTTTTATGTAAACACATGGTTACGAAAAATTTGCGATGTAAAATGTTTAAAAATCATCATATCTCGTACCATTGAGTAGTAGCCTAAAAAGAAAATAATTTGAATTTACTGGAACTTCTACAAAATTGGCTAGTAGCGAGCTTTTGTAAAATGAGTCCGTTTTATTTTTAAACTTTTAGTTAATAAATGATTTTATTTCCTAATCGTAACTTTTGGTCTAGATGGAGGACCATTAAAGCAAAATTGGTAAACAATGAGATTTAGAATCACAAGAATAGGAAGAAATTTTCAAACCGAAATAGCATCAAACCAAAAAGGACATACTATAATTGTGACCGCGTTACCAAAATCTTTTTAGTTCAACTATAAATTCTCTAATTAGGCGATTTTACAAAAATCAGGAAAGATAACCGAATAGAACTTAATATACATTTTTAAATTTCTTACCCGAGACGTTTTACGGCTATCTGCTTTTTTCAAGCAAAATAGTCGAAACGTGCTTCGGGTAACAATTTTTTTAAATTAAAGCAAGTTGTAAACAGGTTGTATATAATTCAAATATAGAAATATTCGACTCAAAACAACTAGGATCCAGTAGTAAGGATAAATATGAATTAATAAAATTTGCAAAATCTGAAAAGGCACAAATATCGAAAAATTTTCCTTGGGTAGGATTTGAACCCAGGATGTTTGGATAGATACTCCAACGTGCTAACCATTGCACTACCAAGGACCATATACCAGCCTGTTGAAAATCTTTTTATAAATGTGCCACTTTTGAAGTAACGA
>JAHWXV010100178.1:0-14823 GCA_024586415.1 Phrixothrix hirtus
CTAACGTATTTGGAAGAATGGCAATGCTTATTTTGTTAATGTTATGGCTGATACTTTTTTTTTCTGTTTTCTTATAGTTTGAATAATGTTTCCGTTCAATATGCATTTTAGTTAGCATTCGAATAAGTAAACATTTGTTTGTAATAAATAAATGTTACTTGTAATAGTGTTATTGGACATTTATATATGTAAACCGTAATTATGAAGCCCAAAGTACTACGTTTCATCGAATATCGCAAGCCCGCAATCTACTTACGAAGCCCGATATCGGGCTTCGTAAACATTTACGTGTATATAGTGTTCTTTGAATGTAAAACGTCCAAACTGATAAAAATATAAAATTTTACTTGGGCTTCATAAAGACGATATTAATTGGAAAACATACACCTTTCGTTATTAATACTTTTGTGTAGATGGCGAGCGCATCGATTTATATATACCCCAGGCAGCGTATTAATAAGAATTATTGATATTACGAGACTCGTTGTGTGTTATGCATTATATAAAACCCGAAACTTGGCAATTAAGTTTACATATTATAACGGCTTTGTTTAGGATATGCTTATAGAACATTAAATTTTTTTCAAATGGGTCAGTTACTGGGAATTTTAGATTAGTCAACTCCCCTAATATGGTCTAATGCATATTCTTTAGGACAACCTTTTGCTAAAAGTAGTTCCAGCAACAATCTACAACTTACTATTTTAACATTGTCATATGTATTCTGTATTAATTAACATAATACATTATAGATTTGGTGGATCTCTTTCAGTAGCTGAAACAATTAAATTTCGGGATTAAGTAGGGTAGCTTATCGAAATAAAGTATACTACATAGTTGAGAGCATCACATATTTCGATTTTACAACAAATAATAAAATTCCATTGAAGTGGATAGAGCGATGTCCATATTAATGTACTAGAGGGTTTCACGGGGCGAAGTAGATTCTCAAGACATACTTGCGCTCTTTTCAAATTTAGGTTTTGTAGTTGGTAAGTTATCACGCATAAAAATACCTCTATCTATGGTTTGAAGTATGTTTCTTTGAACATTTGCTCAAGTCTGCATCAACTGATTGCTCTCAGGGGTAACTTTTGCTAGTTTTTTAAATCTGAATTATAATAGGATTTCAAGTATAATGCTGTTCCTGTCTTATATGGTTCTAATTACAATCCGGATCCTTTCTTTCCTATAGCGATTGGCTCCATAATTCTATTATGTCTACTGGATTACTCATAAAGCTTTTCTATGTTCTATGAATCACTTACAGCTTTAGCAATTCCAATTGCGCCATCACTTAACGTTCCAGGTGCAGAAAGTTCTTCAAATAAAAGTGTTAATGGAATTATTCCACCGGTTTTAGGTAATGGCACAATAGAAGGTACTTATATCTTTTATCTTCCACTTGATTCTTTAGTTACAGTTCGAGCCATATTTGGCCCTGTTTTTATTAAACTAGAAATACATTTACTCCAAACTTTTTTATTTTTTCTTAGATATAAATCTGATTAGTTTACCAGTTCTATGTAACTTCCTTCTCTTTTTAAACCCCGTTGCTGCTATTCGCTTTGTTTTCATAATTCCAGTAACAGGCAATGCAGCAGCCTTTTCACCAATAGAAGCGTATTTTGACTTGACACGTTGCCCCGCCTTTTCTTGTAATATTTATTAGCTGGTGACGATCACTTAAGTTAGTGCTGCCTCCATACGCTGTCATGTAATTTACAGGCTTCATCTATCATAATTTAGTGATTTCTTTATCCTGACGTTTCAGACGTTTCTCTAATTTAGTACCTGATCCACAGAAATTATATCGAGGAAACTATAATTCAATATACGGTTCATTAATTATACTGTTCACAAAACCGTTGCCTCTCTTTCTTGAACAAATTCTTCCTTCTCGCACGTTGTTACAGATAATTATGATACTTTTTTTTAGATAACAAGCATATTTATATATTAAACTCTTTAATTTCATTAATTTTAATCATTTTTTTGCCGCTTCCTGTCACTATATATTTTAACTACTGTGTAACCGCAATAACTATTTATCAGTATATTTTTGTTTTCTAACGAAAAAAAAATGTAAGACTGATATTTTTGAAACGTTTATTTCACTTATACGGAAATGTTTCCTATATCTTACAGTTGGCATATATCTTATCGTAAAATTATTACAAGTCTTAAAAGTAACTAGCATTTAGGTAACATGTAAACAATTTAATAAGATAGTTTTCGTACCACTGTAACATATTGACCAATATATCATTATGTTGATTTATTCTTGCGCAAAGTATTACATTATGAATATAAGATATAAATTTAGCTTCCATATTGGCAAATTTACATTTTGTTATATGCTCGCTCTTATTCTCAGTAAATACTACAGTATCACTTTGACCACAAAATCTAGAAGGTAATGTTAACAGTGAAGGTATACGCATAACATCATGTCAATTTACTGATACAAAAGTCTGATAACGCAAGTTTTAATGTAAGAAAACATTTGTAATTTACTTAAGACTTCAATTTCATAATTAACTACATTATTAAGAGTAAATAAATCACTAATTTCACGCTTGGTAAATTTGAGCACAATTTCTTTAGTATTTTCCAACTTTTTCTTAAGCAAAATTTCTGCTGCATTTAAAGTTAAAGTTATAGAGTCTGGTATAATTACTATTACCGTTTCTTGCTATCATTGATGTTTCAGACTTGTTTACTAATATCTTTGCCATGATTAGTTTTTCTCGAGCCGTCATGGATAACCAATAATTCTTACTTATCACGATTATTTGTTTGTTAGAATCATAATTCACCTATCCCAGTCGAACAGTTGCATTTAAATCATAACTAACACATAACACTATTTCAATACACTTTCCAGCTATAATTATTTATGTAAGCCCTTAACTGATGTCGAGCACAGTTTAAAGGTTTCTCAATTCTAGCACTTTGTTGTGAATGTATCAGCTCCATATTAATATAATCATAATATAAATTAGTGGTATTCTCATTGTTAACGTAATTTATATTCCTAATCTTATTCGCTTCGGTAATATAACTAACATTCAGCATTGTTGATGTAAGTGAAACAGAAGAAGAGGAAAATTCTCGTAATCGTTTTCATTTCTGTCTTCAGAATAATGCTTGCTAAATATTTCATAATATGAAGAATTTTTCAACTTAGTCATTTTATGAAGCATATTATTTCTAAAACAAAGCTGAAGTTATGTCTGAATTTAGTTAATGTTCATTTGTCACTGACAACATTCTTGTTTCTTTATATTATATTCCCACGCTGACTAGTTAACCAACTAACAAGGATAAGATGGAAAATAACAAAGAAGCCAACCGGCTTATTTCGACCTGTCAGTGAAATTGCGTGTATTCAATACAAAATATACCCCGAGAGGTAAGAGGAGAATATACAGAAACAGCTTGTTAACAATTTCATTGTAAAGATACGGTCAAACATTCTTTTACAAATAAAATTCAATGTTTTCGCTTAAATTCTATTTTTATAGTTTCAAATTTATTTAAAAATTAAATAGGTACTTTTATATTCAAGTTCACTTTTATAGTTTCAAATTTACTTAAAAAATACTGCTGTAAATAAGTTTATGAGTTCAAAATTCTGTTGGAGATATCAAATTCATTTTAAAATAATTTTTTATAAGTAAAATTGAATTTCTTTTATATTCAGTCTTGTTTAAAAATACTGCTGTATTCAAACCATGTTTACGATATCAAGGATTCGTTTTAAAAATTATATTATAAAATAGGTTAATGTTGAACATTTTTATATTCAAAGCCTTTCTTATAAATACTGCCGTATTCAAAACGTTGAAAATACAGTTCAGTAGTTAAATATGCTTTTATATTCAAAGTCTTTCTTAAAAATACTGTTGTAAATAAGTTACGTACATGCCATGAAACAGATTACTTATACTTTCCCAATATCAAACTTAAAATCTTTCGAAGTCCTAACTTATCTAAATACTATCTTTCTTTAATTACAGTAGTAACTATATGAAATAATAACTAATACCCTAATTACTATATAACACCGGTTTGAAAATAAACACTCGTTTTACGAACAAACATGACAAGAGATTTTCTTTCTCATTCCGTTTGAATTGGCTTTAAATTATCTCTCTCTTTCTACTTTCCCAATGCTAACCTTAAAATCTTAAAATTTTTCAAAGTCCCGACTTATCTGAATACTTTCTTTTATTCTTTCATTACAGTAGTAACTATATACAATAATAGCTATATACGCCAATTACTATATAACAGCCGTTTGAATCAAAACTCCTATTTCACGAATAAATATGACAAGAGATTTTCTTTTTCGCTCTGTTTGAATTAACTTTAAATAAATCTGTCTCCCTTTCTACTTTTCCAATGCTAAACTTAAAATCCTAAAACCTTTCAAAGTCCTAACTAATCTTAATCCTTTCTTTCATTACAGTAATAACTATACAGAGTGTCCACGATGTAAGAGCCATTGCCTTAACGGCAGACAGATCTCAATATGTGTAGCAAAAGACGCTTACAAATTAGGTGTTCAAATTGCATATTTTTTGAAATATTTGCAATTAAAGTTTTCAGTCTGCTTCTACTTTTAGCTTGGGCTACTGTATTAGACAAGCAATAGCTGGTCGGTCATATATATTTAGCCAATGACCAAAACCAAACGACCACATACGATTTCAGAGCATCATTGATGAATAATTATCAGTCGGTATTATAAATACCCTATGCATTTATTACCGTTTAAAACAAAAAGTTATTTTTGCCCCTTAAAATTAATTGTGGTGTGTTAATTCTACAAGTTTCCAATTTCTTTAAAATAAAAGTAAGGCTAGATACAATTTTAATATGTCTACCTTTGTAATATTGAATTTAAAAGCCTTTTATAACCCTTTAAAGACGATCGTGACATTTTACTTGCATTCCAAATAAATTGTTGTTATCAACTAAATTTAATACAAATTTAAATTATTTTTTGCCAAAAGATCAAAAATATTTTATGCTTTAATGGGATATATTTCACTTTTACAAAATCGCTTTAATGCCGTGTTAAATTCTCAGATAAGAAATATCTTCATATTATTAATATTTGCACTTGCTTGTTTGGTGTATAATTTAAGTTTTATGAAAATAGTTAAAAATTTAAACGGTAAATGAATTTCATTAAAATTTTGCGTAATTTGTATTCATTGAAGCTATGTTCATACAAATTAATGTAAATAAAACTTATGTCAATTTGAGATCTTTATCAAATAAGTTTACACTAATTAATGCGTAAATAATTATAATTAATAAGTGATAGTGTTTTACCACATACAAGCAAACTTAGGTGATTTAAAGAAATACGTTCGACTATCTTTATTAAAACACCTGGTGACCTTAACTCGAAAAAGTACTGCAATAGTGAAGGTAACATGATATTTTGTCAACAAAGCAGTTATGTTCATGTTTTTAAATGTTTTATGTTAAAGGATATTACAGGTCTGTATCCAAGTCAGATTTTTACGCAAAAATTTACGGAATCATTTTTTACGTTATATTAAAAGTTTCCACAGATTTATTTTCATAAAGGCTTCGCACACATATGTTAAATAATGCCTTTTTATCGTGGACACCTTGTATATACAATAATAACTGCATAATTGCGATATCTGTAATTACAGCTATTTAAGCTTTTATTTTCTGACTTCATTTTGCTTATGTTCAAATATAACCTGCACCGTTTTGTATTTTATTTCCATTTTAATATTCAAGTGTCGGCGTGTCACTTTTTATTCCATTTCTAAACATTCAATTGTCGGCGTGCGATTTTGTACATTCATATCATACAAACAAGTCATGCCTAATCACTTGCTATTACATACTCTTTACTACTAACAGATGCCATTTTCTGTTTTAACCACGCCTACTTACATGCTGAACCTAACACGCCCCATTTTCTCCTACTCAAAATTCGTTTCTTTCGTACCACGGATTCCCTATTCTTCGAGCACACTCTAACCAAACCTCGGAAAACTCGGTAATTAGACCACACTTACTACTTCTTTTTCACTCGCACCCACATAACCCCAATTTATATCTCTCAGTCACTCTTCTTTTACTTTATATTAATACGCGCTAAAAGAAACCATAGACCATTGGGGGGGGGGAATAGCTCCACACTGTGCCCGGGAGAGCCCCTGGCTAATCCCCTCACAGTCAAGATACCTATAACGTCAGTTGCTATACCATTTACTAACTACAAGATTAAGCGGAACAACTTGTGTTATTAAGTTTAATTCTATTAATAAGGAAACGAATCGAAATCTTCTGTTGTAGAAGGTATGATAACGTTAGTTATGCCGTTATCTATAGCAAGTAAGTTAAATTAACATATAAACTTCATCTATTTACTTAATACTAATACAATTGTATTTTGTCCCAAATCTACTTCCTGGTTTAGCTAATGTTACTATTACATGTAAAAACTTTTTGTATATCTAAAATACACCATTTACATAATCGTTTTAATGAACGATGCTCTTTAAGGATATATTCTAATCCAAAATATTTGAATATATCTTAAATGTTTTATGAGAGCCATTCTTCAAGCATTTGAACTGAAAGCTTCATTGATTTTTGCTAATGACATTTTAGGCATCTTTTTATAAAGCTGTATGTTTTGCAAATGGCAGTTTATTGGTGTTTTTATCAGTTATCTAGGCTTAAATTAAGCTTTGAAATTTGGTTTATTAGGATAAATAATATCATAGTATTTATACATAACTATAAGATATTTTAACTAAACACTGTAGTTGTTTTTAAACAACTACATGTGTATTAAAATAATATTCTCTAGGAAAATTACCTACATTATTTCGATAGAACAGGCATACTTAAGGTTACCAGAGATAACACTAGATTAAAACGATAGGAATAGCGTAACTTGTAATTTTTTGCCTAAAACGCATCAATATTAATGCTAAAATGAAACACAGATAACTTGCTAAAATAGAATTACTTTAAAATGGTATTTTTGTAACAAGAAAATAATTTAGCTATTGAAATATATTCCACACGATTAACATGACTTACCTAAATGTTAAACTATTAGATGTCGATATAAGAATTAGTTGTAAACACATCGGAGAAGGTGTTCACTCTACGCACCATAACACTAATCTTGTTGGAATTTTAAATACTTACCATTCTAGACTTTTATTTGGAAGTTTGTACTGTTACTTTATTTTTATTAATTAATATTCATAATAACACTTTATTAGATGCATGCCAGTATTAGTTAAATTATTATGGAATAGAAGGGACTGAAATCCAAAGCAAATACGGTGTATGGAAATAGAGTTAAGCAATTACCATGATTGTCTCAAATTTACCAATTTTTAATAGGATTGTTTTATTTTTTATTTATGATTACTTATTATTGATATTATAAAAGTATTTACTTTTAAAATGTAAAGTTAATTATCAGGTTTATTTTCCAATATAGTGCTTAGTTTTGTACTATTCCCGAGAACTTTAGAACTATTAGTAGTAAAGCAACATGCTCTAGTGTTTGATAGTACGTATCTATTCCTTTGGAAGTTACAATCTCTGCGATTATACATCAAGACCTTGAAAATGATGCAAAAAAGAAAATATCTTTTAAAGCATCTCGTTCTATGAGCAGAAACATTCAATTACATAAATAAAATTCTGTTATATAAATTGGTTTTAAGCATTTCCATCTAATGTTTTAGTTTATAATAACAGTAGTGTATACCATTACGATGATGAAGCGTTACTAAATTACCAAAACGTACATCCAAAAATTAAAAAAATCGACATGGCGATACACTTTAAGAAGGAAACGCTGTTCTAGTTGTAACTTAAAGATAAATCGAAAAGAAATTTTACGAACGGTCATCGAAAATCCTCTAACTATTACACCTAGATTATCTCATCAGTTCGTAACATCCATCACAACCACCTTATATACCTTAAAAGACTAAGTAAGTCCATAAAACGTGCAACAAGTATACACCCGAGCTGGACAACAAATCAGCGCCAACAATGTGTAGATATTTGTGTAAAATCTATAATCAATCTTGTCAATCATTTTTTGAGACGGGCAATACTTGCAATAAAAAATGCATATGTTTTAAAAATCCCTATTGTCATAGGCAATCGCTGAATTCTGGATAAGGACCTATTCCAGTGTAAAACAGGAAATGTTTAGGTAAAAGGATATATTTGATTTTTGGTGGAATACCTTTATGGTGATTCCGAATTCGTACTGTTGATTGAAATTCATCTGTATATAACTGAATAAAGGAACGTTTGTATTAACAATACTCAGCATGACAACAAAAATTACGTATTTTTCCAGGCAAAACCGCATACTTCAGTTATGCCAGCCATGGTATGGTTCTAATGTTATTTTATCTGGCTATCGATCATTTGTGTCCAATACAGTATTTCTTTAAACGTAGAACTGTTAATGAGATTGATAGTATTAGCATAACAGGTCGAGTAGTTTTTGATTCTAAAGATAGAGACTGATATCACAGAGGTATAAAACTGAAGATAAAAGTTATGAGTTACAATGGTGGATATATAGGTTAATGTTAATTTATGTTTTCTGTGTAATACAATTTTAAAAAGTAACGACACTTTTCCGATTAACATATTATACTAATTAGGAATATGTAAGTAATAATATGATTGTAGATTTAAAAACACTTAATAGATTAAAACTGATGTGATTCCTGGCTACATAAATAAATTATTAAGGTATAATGTACTAAAATTTTAATACAATGCTTGTATTTAATTAAACATGTTTAAGAATTGCCATTCATATCTTCACACAACTGGATTCTTCAAAATAAATACATAATGAATTCAGTTCACACAGTTGTGTTCAAATTATCGATAAAAATTTAGATGTGTGCCTCTACAACATTCTTAAATAGTAATTACTTATGGTTTACTAGTTAGGGTATATAAGCAACCATTTAGTTTTAGAGTTGAAAGTACAACAAAGTTAAAAAAGTAGTATAATTTATGACTAAAGCTATAAATCATTTAAGGATGTAAGGTGCTAAGCGCTTAACATTATCACGCTATGCTTGGTGTAGTTGATGATGCTGCATTCTTTAAACGACTTCTGAAAGCTTTATATGAAATATTCTTAATATATTACTTTAGAAGGTCGAAGCTTTTAAAATTGAAAATTTAACAATTACTCATTAATAGAGTATATGACAGCTGATCTTACTAGGTTTTGCAGGGTGGATGTGCTACTATAATTGTATTAAGCTATTTCAATCTTATTTTATTTATAATTTTAATACGAGAAATAACAGAATTAAAAAGATTATAAACATATATTTGGTAGTAAAAACCGAAGTATTTTGAAAACTAAATCCATATCAATTGACGACTGGTTCTCCGTTCAAAGGGTTAATGTTAATACATAGTTGTTTTTAAAAATAGCTTTATTTAATCGAGAATCATAAGGAAGCTATTAGTAATGGAAAGTTATGTTTGGAACGATATTTGCAAAAAATACTTCAAATTACGATAATATATTGAGTTACTTAATACAAATCAATATAAAATTGTGTTTATAGTTAAAGACTCGTCATCATTTCAACATCAAGAAATGTTTACCCTTTTAAAGGATAACTTCTCAAACTAAGCCTTAACAGCAATATTTGAAGTGTTTTAATTTGCACAATATATGTAGAAGATATATGTGGTATGGCATTAAAGACACAACCGACCACATATACACAACATTTGTACAATAAGGAAGTATTTAACATACATTCAAATACTGTTTATGCAGAGTTTCCCAAAATAAGTAACACCCCACAAATTTCGGATACCTTGGGACCTGTAGAACAAAATCTGTTTATAAAATATTTTTAAAAACCGTAGTTTTCGAAATATTAATTAATATAGGTACTATTAAGTCCAACCCCGTTGGTCGCGTCATATTGGATAGTAATATAGTGGTTCTTGATATGTATTACTCATAGGGATACTTTAAATTAGGAACATATATTGTTTGTAAAACTATTTATTCCAGAACATAACCTTAAAAGAATATTATGTTACTTTATCTGACAAATTTCAGAACAGTATTTCTCAATCATCGGCACACGAATCTAATAGATAAATGAAAAATTTAAAAATTCCTTTTCAAAGACAAAATAAATAAATAAGCGATGTATTTTCCAGTTGATTTTTTTGTTTACAATAGTAACACTTAGGCAATAATATTTTTAATGCTCGGTGTAAAGAGAATCGGTTATATTGTTTTAAAATATTTCCATAAAACAAAATTAATTGTATTAATATCATGTCCGAAATTTTAGATATAAAAATTTAGAATCTTATGTTTCTATCTTAAAGTGTAATGACCGGCTTAAAATTGTTTTGTTATTTCAAAGAAGGTAAACAATAATTAGGATCCTTTATAGGTCACATTACTATAAGCACGTCCTAAGAAAACGTTACGTATTTATATAACTATATAAAAATTACAGCAGTAGTGTTTACGATCGTTTAGTTCACAATTCCTTTTGGTTAGTAGGCAGGATTATGCTTAGAGCAAATTATATCATTTAAACTATCAAAATTAAAAATCGTTTTTGAGAAAAAAGTATAAGAAAATTGTGCTATATTTGTCACATGTTACTGGCAGTTTGTGCGGGGTCACTTATTTTTAGGACACCCCGTATAAACACATAATTCTAAGAGCTATTTACCTAATTCGAAAAATGAATGTTAAATCGTCATGTAAAACTTTATCGGAATGACGTTCTGTCAACATAAATTTAACGACGAATTGCATTTAAGGCTAATAAATATTTGCTCTGTTTATATTATACTAAATTACACTTCGTACGTACACACCATATTTTTTCTAACTACTGAACTCGGCTGTTTGGATACTCCTTCTTAAACGATTCGAACATTTATTTAAAATTACCAATCTAATTTGTCTATTTTATCCTTAAATGTATTATTAGTGAACTAGTAATTATAAAGGATATGTATGAAATTGGGTAAATGATTACCTTATAACACAATTAAAGAACTAGTTTATTTTTTGTAAGTCACATCAAACAGTAATTTGTTTCAATCTTGAATACAGCGAACACTTTGTTCTAAACTAATTAGTATTTAACTAATTAGCTAATAAAATCTTCAGGTTGTTATTTAAAAACATATGGTACTTTCAGTAAGCTGCAATTATTATAAAAAAAAGAATTAATTATAAGATAGAATATGATTATCAGATTACTTACATAATTTGTTGTTTAATTGTAATATGTGTTTCCAGAAGTGCGATTTATGTTTGTAGATTGTTATATGTGTGTTATTTAAATTATTTAAATTAATTATTTAGCAAAATGTTGTTGTTATACGGTTCAAAATAGTAAAGTTTTAATAAAAGCCAAATAATACAATATGGGCAAAGAAAATTAATAAAATGCATTACTGTAAAGCTATAAATTCATAATGAAGATGGAGCCTTAAAAATTACTTTTTTGAGTGACTTTGTTGAAAAATTATAGACATGAAGTTATATCAAAATAAAAAAGGCAACTATACATTGATTAACGATATTTGAAATTTTAAAGATGCTGATAAAAATTACAGTAGAGCTCACTGTTGTTGAGTATTTCAACTTATTTCTTCGTTTTCTGTTGTATTTTAGGATATAACTAGGTACGTTTCTGTCAATATAGATGAAGGAGGTATCATATCACTCGTCGAATTAGAAGAATGGAAGTAGCAATTTTTATAACTATTATTGTATCCTTTAATAGAGAAAGTTTCAACGTATTGCGCAATTTTTGGCAGCAAAACTAGTTGTGTTAATTTCAGAGGTATCTATTGTAAACGTTACATGGAGTTTTAACCTCCATATATAGGAAGTACTATACAATGCAGAAATTATAAATAATGTAAATCCCTAGGCAGAGTACCTATAAGAAGCTATATGTATGACTATAGGTAAAAAGAAATTGCTTTTACTAGAGTTGGTGATTAAGTAATTCGCAATTCTTACTTTCTCTTTCGTATATGAAATATAGTATAGAGGTCATGGTTCCGGCTAAAATTTTCGATGTCCAGTTTTTAGTGGAAATACACGTGTTCAGGTCCCCTGAATCCAAAAAAACATGTTTTTAGAAATTGGTCTGTGTGTGCGTGCATGTGGGAATGCGTGCATGCATGGGTGCGTGCGTGCGTGTATGCATGTGTGCGCGTGTGTGTATGTGTGTGTGTGTGTGTGTGTATGTGTGTGTGTGTGTGTGTGTGTGTGTGTGTGTGTGCGTGTGTGCGTGCGTGTGTGTGTGTGTGTGTACGTATGTGGTCAATATATCTCCAAAATCAAAGTTGTAGATAAGTAAAATTTTATATATAAGTTTATTACCACCTTAGCACTTTCTTGTCAGAATTTCGTTAAAATTCAATGACCACAAGTGCCATTTTACTCTTGTGATTTTTAGGGTTTTTGCAATTTTATCGAAAACGGTTATAACGATATTTTTTAAACTTGCCGCGTTTCTTGCGCCTGTAATTTTATGTTACATGAACTAATTGGTTTCTCTAAGAAAATTCATTGAAGTGAGTTATTGAGAAAAATCTCTAGAGTTAAGCAAAATCTTGTTTGGCGAATAACTTTTATGGTTGAACGTTCTAATTATCGTCCTCAAAATAAAAGTAAATTAATATTTTAACGATTTGTGTACATTATTTACATAATTACATTTTGTTTAATTTTATAAATTATTTTTGCTTTAAATGAGCTCAAAATTTAATTATAAAGCTATTAGCACATTTATAAAGGAAATTATAAATGGATGAATTATTTATGCCTTTAAATTAATTTTAGAGTTTACAATTTAGCTATATAGGAAAGTCACTAACGGTAATAAATTCAAATTAAATTTAAAATTTGTAAGAGAAGGTCGTGTGTTGTCTGACACCGTATTTTTAGAATTGTTTTACATATTCTATTAGCACTAGGAATTATTTTTCGCGATTTCCTCGTGATATCAATCTTGTCTATCCATAATACTATCAATGATTTCTTCGTGCCTTAAAATTATATCTATTAAACATTGCAATTCATAACAGTTCAGGACTCAGGACCGGGTTCATAACTTCGTATGAAAATATTTTCAAAACTATAAATTTTAGAAAAAAAGCATTTATAATATTTGTTATATATGGAAACTAGTATGCGCTGTTGAGTATTGGTGGTTCTTATTTTGTGAACATTTGTTTATATATATGGAAAAAATGTTGTCATTTCGTTTAATCTAAGAGTAATTTTAGGAATCTGAATTTCATTGTTAACTAACTGGAAAAAGCTTTAAATGATATCAAATTGTTCTAAACTGTACAATGCTCTGGAACCTGCTAGTGCTAGTTGAAATAAAGCATGATTACTGAAGGCGAAGTTAAGGAAATTTGTTTTCATAATGCAAAAGAAATAAATACTTTTAGTTGCAAAGGTTTTTATTAATAGATGATGGAAATTTGATTCTGCCCAAATATAAATTAATTTTTTCTCCAACCGTCAAATAAAGTTGTCATTTTATCAATGTGTTTAGTTCGTAAAGCTGACCGTTTTGTTACTAGTATAAAAATGTATGGTTGGTGTGTAACACTTTTATACTTAGGAGGAAAAGTGGCCACCTTTAATACTAGATAGTAAAAGTAACGAATATTTCTCAATAATTTCTATTTGATAATCAAGAAACTAAACAAATGAAGAAACAAATACATATACGTAAGTACGTCAGTCATGGCTATTTAATTATTTAAATTTTTAAGTAAATAATTTAAATAATTTAATGTAGCTACTGATTTCGAATGGAGAAAATTCGTATACGTTATTTGGATTAAAAATACCACTTTTTCATGTCAATTATTGCATTCGCTAGGCGACGCTAACGCTACACCTTGTAAATAAAAACTTTACCGTTCGGTAAAAAATGATGCATTTTTAATCCTTATAACATAATAATATACTATTATTTATATGTGCAGTTGCTAGATTTTTTATTTATATATGATTCTCAAATTAGCAAAATAGAAGAGGAAATGACATTTGAAACCAGATATTAATACGGACAAGCATAGTAATTTTAGTTAATTTAATATTCAGGACAGAGCGATGTTTAGCAGAATGGATGTGAATATTACGAGTTTGATTTATGTAATATAAGCACGTAAATTCTTAACTGAAGATTGTGTTAGCGAAATCTCTGCGTTCACTACCTTTTCAAATATTTTAAGTTTTAAATTTAGAATTAAATATTTCAACCCTGTGAAGAATGGAATTTAAAATTAAACGATTGATTGTGATTTAAAGTTATTCACAGAGCTTAAAGTGCCACTTTCACAGGCACATATGTTGTACTCATACTTTACTAACACATGTAGCAAGATTTGATACAACATGTTTTACTTTAAATACAATAATTATATACCTTTATTTATAAATGAGTGGGTCGATCTTTGCTCTACAAAATTCATACATAATGATTACTGTAAAGCTGAAATTTTTTGAATAAGTACTACATCATATCGTTTCTCAAGTTTGACCTAACAATAAAGCTATCCCTATATGTAAAAATAATTGTGCTTAATTCTAGAGCTACAGAAACTAAGTAAAGACATAAATATTTATGGAAACTTTCACAGTTATTATTCATAATTAAAACAATTTTTGGATAAACTGTGTAAATTTAATAAAAATTAAACGTTTCGAAAGCTATT
>JAHWXV010100235.1:0-13594 GCA_024586415.1 Phrixothrix hirtus
ATTAGAAGAGTCACACGATCATGTATATTCGCAACTAAATTCGCAGTGGCGAAGTTTAACAAGCCTAAGGTCTAAATTAACATTGGGTTAATGAACTAGATGGAATAAGAAAGTTCAATATAAATTATTATATTGAAAGGATGTTGTACATAAATTAAATTATACGGCTCAAACTGTCTAATTGTCGACAGAAACTTATAAAAATGTAAGGATGTATGAGATAATTATATTTGGAATAGTTTCATTTTTAGAAAAATTTCCCTCGCGGTAGGGATTGAATACGCGACTTCTGGACAGATCTCATGATCTCTCTTTCACTTTCCTTTCAAATCGCATTGTATTCAATAACACAGATTTCCAGTTTCCCTTTGATACAACTCGGTAGGCATACGGCAACGCCACTGTGTAGCGCACTATTGCCACTTCCATTATTATCTTGCTTCACTTCAATCTTCTGTATTTTCCTCTCTTTATTCGTTACTTGCTTTAGAATATATAGCACCACTTCCGTCTTTACTAAAATCATTAGGGAAAAGCGGGTTAAGTTGATCAGTAAATTCTTTTAAATCCACACTATATAACCGTTGTATCAAACATCCATCACGCACGTTTACTTTTAGATATTTGTTACAAACTCCCAAAACCAACAAACCGCTTCATGATCAGTATCAAATACTGATTCTTGAAATTTTTATAGTAATCGTTCAATAGAAGTACAGCTTTTGTCTGATATTCCGCCGGTTAACATTGTTATTGAATAATTTAAACATTACATAATAGTATTGTGGTTTTCTATATTTATATTTACATCCGCACTACAACTTTTCATAACAATATTGCCTCATCTTGTACATCTGTGTATTGTTCGATAATGACCATAACGTTTACTCTAATATCACCTGGCAAATCTACAATACTTTTTAATTGGTTATCATAAAACGATTTAAAGTTTTGAGTAGTAATTGTAGCTAATATTCGCTCTAATACAAATAATAAATATCGTAAATCCATGAACAACTCCCTACCTGATCTTGGCCTAATTTTGGAGGGAGTCACTGACCTGACCTTGGCTCAGGCCTTGAATCTCTTGAATTACTTTTTTTTGTAATTTGGTTTGATTGGATTTGATTTATTCTTGATTAGAATTCATATTGTTCTGCATTTTTTGCAACATTTCCATAAGCGATTCATCTTTATGTGCGCTTCTTGGCACTGGCATGTAGTAAACAATTAACACTAGTTTTCAATTATTAATAGTCCTTAAGTTCGGACTTTTAATAACAAACCACCCACCTAAATCAATGTAACGAAACCACCTAATTGTTCAAGTCTTTATTTGTATTCACTAAATTAGAATTATTTATTTACACCTAATCAACTCATATACTTATTTTACAGTATACTAATGATAAACATTTATATTTTTATTCATTTATAACAACTTTTAACGCTACAAGATTTTTTGCAAAACTAAAACTAAAGGAATATAAACTGTTTTTATATAGAAAGGAGAAACTCCAGAACATTAAGAAAAAGTGAAGAATAGAATCAGTTATAATGCCGATGCAATAAATTCTAATGCCATAACTCATTGCGCAACCTTGAATTTATTTAGATAGCAATTGCAGTAATAAGTCATTTTTAATTAAATCCTTTATTTTAGTTCAATGCAAACTTCTGGAATATTTTATGGAACTTTCTACAAAATCCTTATTGTTTCTCATATTATTTCACTAACATATTGACGTTTCTTCCCATGCGATAATGACGTAGTAAACGCTTTCACTTATGTAATGCCACAAAAAGATAAATTAAAATATTATTTCAAGTTACTCTAATAACAGATTCTTCTGCAGGAATTGAATTCGGTTAGTGCCATTTAATTTTGATATGGCCAAATTTAAACATTATTACGCATTTTGATACATTTTAAATACATTAGTATATTATAAATGCATTTCAATTTATATTTTGTTGAATCAGTTAACTCTATTTATATTTGAGGGCTCAAGTTTTAGAATAGATTCTTTTCAACCGGTTAGGGAAAGGTAGTTTCATTTAATGAATGTCAAGAAGCAAGAAGTAATAAAATAGGCTTTTTATCTTATTACACAAAGACATTAAATTGCTAGGTATTAAGTGATGAAGCATTAAAAGAAAGAAATAAAGTAATTACAAAAAAAATCACATTTTCTCATTTTATAACGCCCTCACATAATAATTCAGTTCTATTAGTAAACAACTTTATAAAGAAATGAACGCTCCGTGGTTACGTAAATAATGCCTTAATAATGTTTATAAAAATTTAAAGGATATCGGTATTATAAAAAAAATCATGTGTATCATATATAATGTCATAATTTCTGAACGTTGTTATAAGAAATAACTGTTGAGTATTCACCTGTCTTAGCGAAATAATTAAAATAAGTTTGGTTAAATGGAATCGACTAACACGTACCTCTAAACGGATTTTAACTGATGCTAATGCTTTTGTAATAGCTATTGAACGTGTCCAGTTATTTAACCAGGGATACTGTAATCCCCAATGAAATAAATTGCAATTTTATACAACAATAAATAATTTGCCTTCACTTTTAATTATTTGATTTATTAATAGAAATCCTTCTATGAAGCACTAGCTGTTCCAGTAAAAGTATTATGTCTTTTAAATTTGTTTGCAGCTATCTATCTTATGAGTGGAGCTACGAATGCAAAAACAATTCTACTTGAAACATTCTCGTTAAAACAACATGGAAGGAAAGTGTAAATAAAGTATTGCAGAATTTTCAAGTTTGTTATTAATTAGAATGTATTTATATAATCAATTTCAAATGAGAAGGAAGTAGATACCTCGTATTAGGTTTTATGCAATCAAATACCTATTTCAAGGGATAATTAACTAAAACGAATTGGTTTAGATAAATAACATAATTAGCATTATTAGCTGGAAGTAAATTAATCTGGGGAAGTTAATAAAATATTCCGCCTTCTTAAAAACAAGTGTGGCTGGAATATAAAGAACATTATTTAATAGGCTTAGTGGCCACATATCTGCAAAAAGTTTAAGTTAATTAAAATCTTGAATGATTAGTTGTATTTAACACGCAAAAAACGTTGTCATACCTATTTTGTGTCATATTACTTCACTTAGTTCATTCACTTTGTTTTTCTATAGGGAATGAAATCACTGTTATTGCTGCAAAAATACCAACATTTTATTTTTAAAATTGTACAAGGTAGCTCGAACATAAGGAATATCATTTAACACACGTGTACACGGGCCCATAATGAACACTTGTAACATTTGAATGTCAAATGCATAAAAAAATTAAACGGAGGGGCTATTCCTTCACAAAAATTAATTTCAAATATGTCTTAAACTAATAATAGTCGTAGAACGTTGATAACTTCATCTATTCGCAGGTCCTGAAAGCAAAACATCTGCAGGTGTATGCGGTATAAATGACTTGTAACATAATAACAAATAAATAGGTCGTTTAATAAAAATTATTAAAAGGTGACCAGAAAAAGAACAAATTGCAATACAGTTTTTAAAAATAGGTTAAGCTACAAACGTTAAATTCCTGTATTAAATATCAATTCAAGGAATTCAAACAAAAAAGCATTTTGCTTTCTATTATAAATTTACTCGGCCTCTTACAGCTTTAACGTACAAAAAAACTTAACCTTGCGTACGACTGCTACATGAAATAAACACCGTCGACATTACGGTCAAATTTTGCTTTAAATGATTGGTAAAACAGAACTTTAATGGCCGGCGAGATGTACAGCTTTGCGGCTTAACGAAAATCACTGACAAATACTGTTAAAATAACTTAAAAAAATAGCCACTTGACTTTTAGAAAGACGCAAGTTGCATGCTTGTCTTCAGAGGAATTTTCATAAATAAAAACGGCTCCCAGAAAACATCCAATTTTATGACTCGTTAAATTAGATTCTGATTTCTTCAAGAAAATATAACTAGTTTTCTCCGTGAAAATAGAACCCATCTCTAAAAGTTATATACAAATATTTCTATAAATAATTCGAAAAAAATCATCTATGTAAAAACGTGATAGACTCCTTCAAATATGGGTTCTATACCAAAAAATCTGGTGTGAGACAACACACTACTTTCTCTTACACATTTTAAATTCAATTTGAATTTATTGACGTTAGTGACGTCCCTATACACCTAAATTGTAAACTTTAAAATTAGTTTAAAGGCATAAATGATTCATCCATTCATAATTTCCTTTATACATGTACTAAGAGCTTTATAATTAAATTTTGAGCTCATCTAAAGAAAAAATAATTTATAGATTTAAATAAAAAGTAATTAGGTATGTAAATAATGCACACAAATCCTTAAAATATTAATTTATTTTTATTTCGAGGACGATAATTGGAACGGTCACCCATCCAAGTTACTCGCCAGACAAAACCTTGCTTAGCTCTAGAGATTTTTCTCTTCAACAAATTTTCTCAGAAAAACCAATTATTTCATGTAATATATCATTACAGGCGCAAGAAACGTGGCGAGTTTAAAAAAAATCGTTAGAGCCGTTTTCGAAAAAATTGCAAAAAAACTAAAAATCGCAAGGATAAAGTGGCACTTTTGGTCATTCAATTTTAAAAAAAATCCTTACAAAAATGTGCTAAAGCGGTAATAAACATATATAAAATTTCACTTTTCTACGACGTTTGGTTTTAGAGATATATTGATCACATACGTGCACACACATACACGTACACACACGCGCGCGCTAACGCACGCACGCACGCACGCGCGCACGCACGCACGCACGCACGCACCCGCGCACGCACGCACGTAAGCACGCACGTACGCATGCACCCACGCACGCACGCACGCACATACCCACGCACGTACGCACGCACGCACGCACGCACGCACGTAAGCACGCACGTACGCACGCACGCACCCACGTACGCACGCACGCTCGCACTCACGCACACATGTACGCTCGCACGCACTCATGCACGCACGCACACGCACACGCACACGCACACGCACACGCACACACACACACAGACCAATTTCTAAAAACATGTTTTTGAGATGCAAGGGACCTGAAAACGTGTATTTCCGCTAAAAACTGAACATCAAAGATTTTGACCAAAAACATAATTTCTCTAGACTATATTTCATATACGTAAGAGAAAAAGTGAAAAGTTATCGACTCGGCGTTGTTATTTGCATTACTTAATGCCAAATACGGACATCAATTAGAATTTAAGAATTAACAATTCATGTAAAGGACCAAACGTCTATATACGTCAACTATTGCACGTAAAAATGAAATCGGCCGCGCAGCTCTCAATTAACTAATATTGCAAATTCTAAATGGACTTAAACTGCCCTCTATGTTTCCCCATAAATATGAAGCAATACAAAAATTAAGAACAATTTAGAAAATAAATTGTTTTGGGTAATGTTGGTATGAAGAATTAAGTTGAAACAAAACGCACCTGGGACAAAATAGCCATGGGCGTACGGAATAAATTTTGAAAGCCAAAAATAAATTAGAAGGTTAGTTTAAACTAATATTTATACCTCTATAACATTTGAAAATACAGAAACCTACTCAGTGGCGTGCTGATAAAATGTTTACAGCAAAAAATAAATTTAGAAATTACTGAAACCTTTAGAATGAAATAAAATGGAATCAAAATGCAAGCTAAACTAAATTTAATATGAACTAAAAGAAAGAAATAAACGGCACGGCTTTCCAAACCGCAACCTACTAGTCTGTAAAAAATGTTAATAGAACCTAAAGAAATTTTCTCTAAAATTTTTGCATTACAACATACCATAAATACAATCCTACATATGCTTAACTGTGAAACGTTATTGAAACTTAAATACATGCCACTTTCTTTCTATTTACAAAATATCATGTTACATTTATTACCATATCCAGTTCATGGCCAACAGCTGCTATAATAGAAGACAATAAACCCGATTCTTTTAAATCGCCTAAATTTTCGTTTTTCTATGAAACTTACTAATTATAAATTATTTTTGAAGTAATTATTACAGAAATCGTTTGCTAAATATCTAAAATTGACGTAATTTTAAATTTTAGTAGGTATGTAGAAAATTAAAGCCCGTTTGATACACATTAATTCTGTAAGATATTGTATTACTGCATACCAATTGCGTAAATTTGCATGAAATTTATTTACCACTTTGATTTTGAACTTTATCTACAAAAGCTAATTTAGATACAACGCAATTGACTTTAAATATTAATAATAATAGAATATTTATAATAACGCAATTTAAGTTTATAAAAACGACGATTTAAACTTACTTTAGATTAGTACAAAGATTACTTATAAATTTTGTGTAAAATTTTACCTATTTAATCTAGTAAGTAAAAAGTCGTTTTTATTTTAAATATACGCAATTAAAATACAACTAGAAATTTTAAGGAAGGAAAATCAAACTTTCATTTTTAAACAGTAATGATCTATTTAATGCATTTACCCACATTTAGTGACACCTGAGATGTGTAAAATCGTATAGACATTTACAGTCGGCCAGTCACTTATTATTAGATACAATAGACCAAAAAATAGGGGAAAACTGAAAACCTTCATTGCAATTATTTCAAAAACTATGCAATTTAGACATATCATTTACAAACGTTTTTTGTTTTGTGTACCAACATATATCTGCCGTTAACGTAATGTTACTTATTTTTGAGACATCCTGTATGCATATATAAATTTGTTACTTGCCAATAGCAATAGTAGCTAATTATAAAGACAAGAATTTATCGCGAATGTTTACTTTATGTAAATATGTTTCTATTGAATCATGGTTACGGAAATAATCATTTTAAATATCGAAGGGAACTCTATCGTTTTTATTAACAAGTACTAAATTCTATAGAATACCTAAATAAAGCTGACATTATCATTTATTGTTCGAATGTTGATAAAAAGAATTGTTCTAACTATAATTTATGACTAAAAGATGAAAATTTTTAAAGGCGTCTAAAAACTTTTTATCAGTAGTCGTATTTTGCATTTATTTGCGATATAAATGAATATATTAAAATTACTTTTTGTACTTTCAGAGCTAAAATACCACTTTAGCACTTTGAATACGAACGTCTTAAGTTTCACGTTAAAGAATTAATAAATACGTAAATTTTAAAAATTTTAAATACAGTTCTAACACAAAATAATGGTTGCAATTCTCCGTTGATAATTAAATTTATTGTAAAAGCATATTTACCTACATTTGTAAGGTTTACCATTAATAATCGGTAGTATGTGTCTTTCAACCGTTGTAGTATAATACTATCAAGCAAACAGCAATTAAAATAATCAAATACATAGTTTAATGAAGAGTTAAAATCACTAAATTAACAAGCAAATTTAGATGAAAAATTTTATTGCAAATGTTTCGAAAATTATACAATTTAGACACATAATTTGTAAGTGCTTTTGTTGTGCATGTTAAGGTGTATGTACCTGCTGATGACGTAATGGACCTGAATTCTTGGATGCTCTGTATACCGCAATTTTGGAATGAGAAGAATTAACCGCTAAATAATTTTGTAAAAAAACTAAATGGGATTAAGAAAACAACTTTAGTTATTAAGCAAAACATTAAAGCGTCTATAACTTTTCAAGACGAAATAAATCAACAATTAGTTTACAGAAAGTTGAATTTAAATAGTTGTGGCTGGTCTTTTACGCTGAAATACTACATATTTTATATTCTATTTTATATGTTGTATAGCGAAACCCGTCCTTTTCAGGTTAGGCAGATTTTATAATGGAAACTGTTTTAAGTGAAAAACAAACTTACGTATATATAAGTATGTGTATCTTATTAAATTGAATTTCGTTTGAATATGAATAACAATCGCCCTTTACGAATTATTCATGACGAAAATTGAAAAACTACAGAAACAAACTGCCTTCCAAATCGATATATAAAAATGAGTGTATATAAAACTTATCATGTTATGTCTTAAACAACAATGAAAACGTAAATTAAGATATACATATAATTTTTAGAAATTGCTACAAAAAATTGTTTTAATCAGAATAAAATACGATTTCGTAAAACTCATTACATAATAAACTAAATGCAGATAATAATGGTGCATATATACAGGGTGTCTCGCAGGGGTAATTATCACCTCATATAAAGTACGATTTTTGCAAAATAAGTACTCCATCATGAATAAAATTTCAAATAATTTGAATCGACAAATTGCATCCTACTTTGGGTCTGTTCACGCAACTTCGAACGACTTGAATTTATTGTTAAGTAAGCCATTACATGCTATTCCATATACACGTGTATTTAAAGTAAATATTACAATGCGCACGTACACGGACTCCGTCTTGTTTATTTATCAATTAAAATTATAATTAAAAATGAAACGAAAAATAGGAAATTTATATCTGCATCTTTTCTGTTTTTACTAAATCAAACTGTATGTTTTATTCCTCTACCTTACTTTAGTTAAGCACACGTGTCGCATTTCAACATTTGCTAACACTATTGATTCTATGATTGTCAACAAACGAACTTGTTTGTCTCTAAATATTATTTGAAAATATTACTATGAAGTTTGTCTAATTACTAATGTGAGCACTAGCAACTAAGTAGTCGGACACTTAGTAATTTGAAACAAATGACTACTCTACATGAAAATAATTCATCCACATACGTTAATAAGCTATAGAAATAATTTAAATGTGATGTTTTCAAATGATTGATCTTGTTACGTGCATTAAATTTTACCTATATAATAAATATACTGAATTAAATATCAAAATACAGCAAAATTACCTGACATGGCGTTTGTTTACATTTGATCTCGTTAGTGGGAAAGATCTGTCATTATTCTTATAACAAGAGGCAGTTTTACTTTAGTTTTATATAGTTAAACGTTCTGTTTGCAATTGTCTGTCTTCATACTGGTAAAACTGCCTAGCTTTAGCTACTAACAAGGAATTATGAAAACTTATTGTCAAATAGTTTAAAAATGGTAAATCAGTATACCAAATATAATAATATAATACGAGTAAATATTGTTAAATATTGCTAAATTCACATTCACTGATATTATAAAAATACCGGTACCGTTGAAGCTTTTTGGTAAAAGGACAGGCTAACGAATATAGTATCAGAAGGAAGCAGAAGACTTTTAGTAAAAGTGTGTAAATCTGGAAGACACAGCACTTTCTGAGAAACAATTGCACTGTGGGATAAAGGAATCGGGTCGTGACTATCATGTGAATGTTGTAGAGAGTATATTGTTAAGCCTCACTTAGGATTTTACAAATTTCTAAATATTAAAGGAATACAATGTTTCGCATAATTAAAAAACTTTTGTAGGAAAAGGAAAAACCGCTTCTAACAGCTTTTCAAATGAAACTTCAAGTCGTTTGGGCAAAGAAAAAGTTAAATTGAACTCAAAAATATATGGAATAAAGTCATGCTTACCGATTTGATGCCATTGTAGGGCATTGCCAAGAAAGGGCAATAAGGAACCAGCAAGAAGCATTTCATATAGACTACCTAACATGAACCGTGAGGTTCGACAAACTTTAGAAAATTACTTGTTATCTAATGGTGAAGCTTTGTACACGCACAATGACTTCATCTTTCAGCAAGATGGGGCGTCTCCTCACACTGCTATACGAAAATAAATTATTATCTAAAACGAAATCTATTAATTCAAAAAACAACTTTACTCATTCCATTAGTATTAGGTTTAATTTGGTTCCATTTTGAATTTATGACATTACGTACTAACATTTTTGAAATATTTCCAAAAAGATTTTTAACATCTAGCGACACTAATATATAATTTTTAGGTATAGTTTTACAATTAATAAATTTAAAAAATTCAAAAGTATGACTTACGTATTTCGTTATTAGAATTAAACGACTTCTTTAAAATATCTGCAATAAATTAAGTAATGTTGCTAGCAAGACTTTCGGATTTCCGTATATTTTAGGGCATACAGGATTATATATTTTTTGTCCTTTTCTGAAGCAAATGTTTTAAAGCCCTTGTTTTCTAATTTACTTATTAAATTATTACCTTTGGTTTGAGTAGTAAATATAGGATCAATTTTTTAGTTTTTTAAAAACGTTTACTTCACTTATTATTTCGAGCATCTTATTATTATATTCTGGATGTTCTTTTAAATAGTTTTTACAATTGTTAAATTTATTTTAATAAACGATATTTCAAGTTTTATTTTTATTTTTGTAAAATTCATTAGCTATTATATTGGTTATTCGGGCTCTGAAATGATCTTTTCTTTTTGAATTTATTTTTGTTAAAATGTCTTCTACATCAGACAATAACTTATCAATGTAAATATCTTTCAATACAACTGATAAATTAGATTTGGTGTAAGTGACAATATATCAATGACATCTTTTGGAAGTTGAACATTGGTTAAATTTTTTAACCATCTATTACTAATTTTAATATTTAACTCTTGTAAAACTTCTAACTTCTTAATTTTATTAATGTTCCTTACCTAAAGAATTTTTGGACGAATTTTCAAAGAAACACAGTGCCTTTTATAATAAAAAATTTTTAATTATTAGAAATAGGAACATTAATAAAATGTTATTTGCCAAAAAATAATGTTTTCGGATGAGGCGGACGTCTTTTTTATCTTTTTTTCCTAATTTTAATTCTTTTTTTGAAATAAATCTATAATGAAACACAAATAAAAGGAACAATAATTATTTCCAACAAATATTCCTGGCGGTTCATTGATAGACGAGAGATTCCATTGGTTTGTTACTTTCTGTTAATCACCTGTACGATAGTGACATCTCAGTTATTCTGTTTATAATTGAACCGTGCCCTACCCATTTTTGATACTACACTTTTCTTTATTAACACTATTCAAGATATTTTGACATGCATTTTTCGTGATTGGATTACTTTTAAGTGGTAATATAACAACTGGCGGGGATTACTAGGCAATGACAGCTGAATATTGATAAATAACTCTAAGTTAAAAATTTATTTAGTTATTATAACAGAATTACGTTATTACTAACAATATATGAAATGTGAAATATTCTATGCATGCCATTTAAATGGTAGAAACTACAATACACGACAGAACAGTTTCGTAAGCCTGTAAAGTTAGATTGCTTCTAAAATACTTATCAAAGCATTTACTTGACTCAAAATATTTAACCCTTTAGAACTATGTAGAACTGTTAGATAGTGGTGAAACAGTAGCCTTCACTCTATTATTAAAATTAAACAAGGAGGAAGAATCAACATTACTGTAAAATATTACCTTGAAACTCAGACAGGTGCATTTGGCGCGTCAGAAACAAATAGGATTTTAGTGCAAAGCAATCCTTTATGACTTACTTTGAAAGGAATAAGATAAACGAGATTTGTGGAAGTAAGTAAATTTACACAGAACGTGTAAACATTTATTTATTTACGACAATATTCTATGTATTCTTTTAAATAACTACCTAGATTAAATAGAAATAAGAAACGCATTTTAATAAGATAATTATTAAAACCAGTAATTGGATGTATCGGAGAATTAGCTTTTAGGTAACCAATAATGTATTACAGTACAGTATTGCAAATTAAATTTTGTGAAATATTTTTGAAGAGTTATAGCAGTAGCTCAACTTTATACTTATTGGATTCGCTGTCGCATTTAATGAAACATTGACTTGTTTATAACGATTTTTAAAATGGTTAAAACACATACTTTGCTTACTTAACAAGTATAAATGTCCTTGAGCTCGATAGGAAACAAAAAGAGAACGCACAATAAAGTAAAATTGAATGATAGTGAGATATAGAATAATTCAAAATAGTTCGAAAACAAACTAAAAGGTAGAATACCACACAAAAAGTTCTAAATGCCGAACAATTTTCATCATCAGATAGGACACAATGAAAATTTCAAAATACTGCCTATGAAAAGGGGGTAATAAACGAAAGCTTTAAAGTAAGCTTACCTAACAAGTGCGCAGATCAAGAAATTGTAACCACAACTCAAAACTCAATTAACAGAGACGCCATTGCGATCATACTACACGTCTATTAATTCGCAGAGCCTTCTAAATATCTTCTAACCAATCATATCACACAATCACACAAAAAATACGAAATGGTTTTTCAAAATAAAGACGAAATGTTGAGAAGATAGGACACGTAACGTCACCAAAGTTATAAATAGATTTAAGAACGTTATGTGTGATCACATATATTTTAAAAAACTATTCAGACTATATGGAAGATGTATTGAACTTAAAAAAATTATCTGAACGATAGCATTCTTCCTTTCCATACCGAAATATTACATTTAAATAAATTTAAAGCTTGCTATTATACAAAAATTATAAAGGAATTAGATTTAGGCGTTTGTTAATTCATTTGTAACTTGAACATCAACTCTCAACTTATTGTATGTATATCTCACAAATACCGCGTCCGAACTAATAAAATAGATCAATTTACCAGAAGCAGGATTATTTAAAAACGAGCGCATCTGCTGACACCAAATTTACTAAATTCAGTACACTTTTAATATGTAAACTGAAAAGGAAGATAATGTATAGTCTATCATGCAACAAAGGATGTCCTTTATTACGAATTTGCCTACCTAAGTACTACCTAGAACTGTATTCTACACTCTACACGTAAAAAAATATGAAAAATCAGTTGTAAAAGCGAGAAATCCCTATCCCTAAAGATGCAGTAAAATGACATTTATTAGAAATACGACGCTAGTTTACAGCTACACTCAAACTTGTTACTTAATTTATCTATCAGTAAACTTACGGATTTTTTGTTTAAACCGGCGCAGAGGTTCTCAAAAATAACACTGTTTACTTTCAACGGTAAATATAATTGACAAATTACACAAATGGATTGTAATAGGAATTTTAATTTTATTGATTGTTTATCTTTTCAGTTTAAATGATGGCTAAACGTTTTACGGAAAGATTGTCCCCCATAACTCGTATCCCACAATTCATATTCCACAATTTGCCCCTCACAACTCGGCCGTGACATAACTTGCCCCTCCACAACTCGTCCCTCCACAGCTCGTCTCTGCACAACTCGTCCTACACAACTCGTGCCTCCACAACTCGTCCCTCCATAACTCGTCCCTCCTCAACTCTTCCCTCCAAAACTCGTCCCTCCACGACTCATCCCTACACAACTCGCCACCCTATATAGCATATGATCTAACTATTGATTTTGTAAGCGCCATTCATTAATTAATTAGCTAAATTTTACATAACATCTACGAATTACTAAACTGAACTATACAGAAGAAATCTATATTAATCAGGTGTTTATTTAATGTTTTTTAGTACGATAATAATAATATTAATAATAATAATAATAATAATAATAATAATAATAATAATAATAATAATAATTATAATAATAATAATAATACCCGTGTGGGGTTTGAGAGCCCCCATCGGGCGCCTCCCCAGGTGGCGGATAGGGGAACGCTCTCCAGAAATGGAGGGTACCGGGGAAATAAAATACCCGGGGCGGACCAAAACTTTCAT
>JAHWXV010100239.1:0-12346 GCA_024586415.1 Phrixothrix hirtus
TTGTTGCTGAGTTAGGCCTTTACGAAAATCGTATAAAATTATCCAACAAAAACCTTCACGAGTAATTTCCATTTTTTCACAAAATTACTTTCTTTAAACGCGCACTGTAAACAAACTACTATGTCAATTTCTAAGCCGCCACAGATTTTACTATACAAAATGTTAAATTTTACGAATATGGCAATAACTTATTACACTAGCGACATCTAGTGGTCATTTGTAACAACATAAAAGGCAACCCTCGTATACAGATATACCTTTTAAGAAAATTTTATTACCTGCCATTTTTGCAAAAACTGTGGTATCATATTTGATACAATGGTTTTCAAAAATTACAAAATGTATGAATTAAAAGTTATACATGAAAGTCCAAAAATCAGTTTCTATTAGCAGAAAAACAAAGAAATATGTCACATGTTTTACACTTAACAAAAGTTGACATTTTGCACCTAGGATATCTGCATTTTGATCCTAGTTTTTTGAGTAGCACTCATGTGTAATGGTAAATGCTTTGATCCTTTTATTCTTGACGCTCCATCTAGAATTGGCTGTATTTTTTCTTTTTGGAAGTAGATGGATTATTTTCATCATTATTCATATTTTCAATCTAATCTGTAGTTGTATCATGGTCAAACAAAGCTTTTGCTACTGCAAATTTGAAATCAAAATAATCAAGAATACCTTTTCGTCGAAAATTTGCAGCTGCAACATCTCTACGATACTGGCTGCTACACTAAAATCAAAGAAATGATAAATAGTATGAATTGTCCATTTTCTTGTTCTAGAGTTCATAGAGTATTTTCCAATAACTCGATCGAACAAATCTACTCCACCCATGTTTAAATTATAAAGCTTCACAATTGCTGGACGATTTATTTCAATATATTTACTTTCAGCTTTAGACCAACGCGTACAAATGCTTTCAGATAAGCTTACATATTCAGATGAAGCAAAATGAACTGCCTTGGTGTCGTACCATTTCACCACACACACTTTTTTATCATCTTTAACAAGGATCCTCTCCCAGCCTTTTTAAGTTCATTGTCCGTTTTGAAATGCACTTCTTCGGGGATTCTGTTCATCATGATAGTTTCAGTTAAATTTACTGAACGAAGAGATAAGGCATCAGTCAAAGGAACAGACGTGAAATACTTGTCAGTATACACTGATGTAGCTGCTGGAAGGGTAACTGTTAATTTTAAAACCATTCTACTGCCAATAATATCTAATTTATCTGGAGTGGATATTAAAACTGATTCTATGAACTTCCCTTTACCTTCATACATATAAAAATCTAGAGGTATCCTGTAAGAATAGTCATTACAAAATTTTTTAAGGCAACGGGGTTTGGCTTTCCAAGAACATATTGCTTCACCATGACTTTATCGTGAAAAGATATCATTTGTTCATCAATAGATGCTTCTGTACTACTTGAGTTTTCTTTTCTTTTCGAATCATGTCCAACATCGGTCTTATTTTCCAGAACCTATCTATTTCTTTCTGTTCCTTAGTAACAATATTATAATCAACTAATTTTAGGCAAGTTCGAAGAGCATAGAAATTATTACAAGATATGTTATCACAAACAATAGGAACTCTACAATCTCTTTGCCAAAACATTCGTAAACATGGTAAATTGTAAATTCCGATTACAAGACAACATGCAGTTCTTGAGCAGATGTACCTAGAGATTTTCCTGTAGCATACACTTCTTTCATATTAGTAAACTTAGCCATAGACTCAAAGAAGGTATCATCAATGTAGCGAGTAAAATAACCTATAGGAGATAAAACATCATTAATCTCTGTTTTAACTCTTGATTTGGTTGCATTGGGCCTTTTAAATTCTGTCGATTCTATTTTCTTTTAGAAGGACGTACAAAATTTATAAGCGGTATGTTATCATAAGATGAATCACTATCAACATTTTGATTCAATTACAACAAACGAGGTGAAATTGGCATAGGAAAAATAGCCTCATCTTCATCTTCACTTGTTCCAATGAGATCATCATCGATATCCGATTCATCCAAATTGCTACTGACTACAAGTTCTTCAATGTCACTCTGCAAAAGAGGATGTTCTGAAAAAGAAAAACAACTCAACTAAAATACTTGTACTGACAAAAATTACAACAAAATATCAGAACCCCTGTTGCTTCATAATTATAATTAATATTACAATAGAAATCTATAAAAGCAACAGAACATAAAATATTAAGGAAAAGTTAACTTAGTTCCGAAGTATCACCTATGATACTATAGACAAATTCTGATAAATTCAATATCAATACATTATTTTCTTACATGATTGTGTATTTCACTTATTTGGTGATATGTGTGACAATTTAAAAGCAAAATATTAATTTAATATCATGTATTTACTTTGTAATACACATTTTCCTTGTGGAGCACTCATTTTAAAAACAATGCACTGTAATAAACAATTGCACAAAAGTTAGGTTAAACACAATTGTTGATTGCGTCATATTCTTTGGGTATTCACAACTGTATCATATACAATACACATGGTAACATTCACAAAAATAAAAGAAACTGTTACAATAACAATAATCGTAAAGGTATCATATATGATACTTGGGATCTGAGGAGGATAGACAAAGTTATGTATTCAGTCAAAATTTTCAATGTTCAGATTTTGGCAGAAATACATGTTTTCAGGTCCCCTAAGGCCGAAAAACATGTTTTCAGAAAGTGATCTAGGTGTGTGTACATGTATGATCAATGTAGCTCGAAAGTTAGACATCATAGAAAAGTGAAACTTTATATTTCAGTTTATTACCTTCCTGACAATTTTGAATGACCATGATTTGTGATTTCTAGGTTTTTAGGATTTTCTTGAAAACGGTTTTAACGATTTTTTTTAAATTTGTCACATTTCTGATGCATATAATGCTCTTTTACTAATTGAGTTTCCAAAGAAAATCTCCAAAGTTAAGCAGTTTTACACATGGCATGTTATTTGGATGGGTATCATTACCATAATCATTCCCAAAGTGAATATAAATTAATATGTTAATTATTTATATGATTTATAAATTACTTTTGCTCTAAATTAGCTTAAAATTGAATTTTAAAAGTCTTAGTATATGTATTGCGATAGGTCAGAATTGCAATAAAGGGATGAGTTCATTTTAGGCAGTCTCAAATGCAATTAAGGTTTCAAAATTAAACATTCAAAATAATTAAATTAGGCAAGAAGGATTATTCTTGTTGTACTGTAGGGAGAACATACAAAATTTAGTCATTTAACATTGTTTAAAATTAATTAAACTTACAAGACAATATTCAAAATTTATTTAGGTTAAGTATAATTATTTTACAATTTTTAGAAATCAAGATTCCATTTAGAATAGCAATCAAAATTTAAAATAGTTGCCTTATATAAAAGTAAAAAAACAAATCATATCTGGTAACAGTATCCTGAAGGACATCAAATCACAACAAATTAAAAGAAAAATTTCGGTTTTGGCATGGAAACCGGGCGGAAATAAATAAGTGAAGAAAAGGGAGTCTGGCGTTGACCAGCGTAGAGGGAGGACGTGTTTGGTGTATGCTCCCAGGAAAAAGGCGAGAATAAGTGAATTAACGGCAATTTGAAAATAGTGGTTACCACGAGTGATCAATAGAAGACACTGCGAGTGATTTAAAAGAAAATATAAGAAGTCCACGACATAGGGTGAAGCCCGAAGACTGTCTGGAACTGGTGAAAAGAGAAGTCATACAGAAGGAAGCGTGAGCGACTGCGTTGAGGAAAAACCGGCAGAAAATAGATAGGAAAAGAATAAAGAAACTGGCCAGCTTAAAATCAGTAAAACTTGTTTGATTTAAGACTAGAATTTTTGTTAATTGTGTTTACTTATTTTTGCGTTTGTGTTATTGTTCCATTTAAAACTATAAAAATTTTCTATTTGTGTTGCAAGTTCCAGACAAATACGTAATTTAAAACAAAATAGAAACAGTTCCGGACAGAAAATTTAATTTACCTTAGACAGAACAAATTCATCCAAAGGCTATTTTATTGTACAAACGCATTGTTAAACGAAATTTGCCACTCAATACTAAGATATTCAAAATCAAAATTTCATTTTACTTGATTGAACTTTAGTTGTGCTTTGATCTGAATATTAATTTGGAATATTATTAAAATTATTTTGAAAACTGTTTTATAAATTTGACTTTAAATTAGTTAATTTAAATTTGTTTATGCAAAAGGGCATTTAATTTCCAGTTTAAAATAAATAAATTTACTTGTTTGTTTCATACTTTGAAATTTATTTATTTAGTATTCGTATAGAATTGAATTCTCTTTCAGTAATAATGACAATAATCCCTAAGGACCACCAGTGAGTTGCAGGTTAAAGCATTATAAACTTAATTACATTAGAGAAGTGTTTACATTTAAAGTTTATTTCAGAATTATTTAGTTTGATTTTCAGTGAGGGTCGAATAGCCAGAAAAGTTAATAAAATTTGTAAACTGTATTAAGGTCGTAATAGCAATGACCACTTATTAGATATAATCAAATTTCAGTTTTTTTTCTTTGGTTTGCTATATGTATTGTTAATTAAAATCACAAATTTAAATTATCTGTTGCTTCTGATAAACGAGGATAGGTAAATTAAAATTTTAAATAAAAGGCATAGTATTAATAGGTTGCCCAGCAACGCAGGGTGGTAAAATAAAAATTAAAACAAATTTTAAATATCAGAAGTTACCTGTAGCAGTATATAGGAAAATATAAATGGATGAATTATTTATGCTTTTAAATTAATTTTATAGGAAAGTAATTAACATCAGTAATTGCAAATTAAATTTAAAATGGGTAAGAGAAAGTCGTATCTTGTCTCACACCAGATTTTTTTCTATATTGATTTTTAGTCTACAGGGTGTTCCAATAATCCAAAAATCCTCCCATCAAATAACACAAAAAGCTTATATACAGCATAAGGATTTTATTTTATTTCTTTCCCCTGACTAAAATTGTTACGAGCGCTTTCGGCGTTATGCCCAACGACAGTATAGGTCGCCGCTAGCTTGTCGAAGGAGGGAGGGTCGCAAAGAATTAAACCAGCACCATCAGCACTCTAGCAGAAATTGAGGTATAGGAAGAGAAAAAGGCGCCACTATTCCAGATGGTCGCTCAAGGTATGGAACTATTCTCGGAATAGATAGAAGCAATTCCCTTGGCCTTTTGTTAATTTGTCCAGGGGTTGCCTTTTTGTTAAGACCCGAAGGATTAGTATCAATTTTGATCGCGGTCTACAGGGGGACCTAAATTAGTACATATCCTCTGAAATGTAAGATATTATCAATTAGCTTATTCTATTATCAGAAATAAAAGTCTAATTAAATGACAAGACATATCTATTGACAACGACTAGAGCTTATGTAACATATACACAAACAACAGGTTACAAAAAGGTTACAGAATAACTTCTTCGTCCCTTGAATTTGGCCTTATTCAAGAGATACAGGAAGAGCTACTCAAAACTACCGACACTAAAATTAGGGTTAATCTATATTTAAACAACGACAATGCACGTAATGCACAAAATTCAACAGAAGATATGAATTAGTGATCTCCCGTCACACGGCAAGGTTTAAGTTCGCAAAAAAAGGGCTGGTGCCGGGATGTGGCCTAAATTTGACTTCTCGTCGGTGACCTATTTTTGGTGCTTATGCTTTTCGAAGGCCAACAATAACGAAGCCCGAGAACAATAACAAAAATGGGTACCATAGTTTGTTTCATCACATTACCCAAAATGGTCCGTTATGATGGCTTGCACCTGCGAACAATTTCACACATACAACAAAACAGCTACAGCGTGAAACGCACTGGTCAATCCCCAGAGATATGCCATTCCATCTCTTAGGTCGGGTCTTCCAATATTTTACACTATGCTGAGTCCCTAAACACGCCGAATGTTTTTTTTAACATAGAGCCAACACACGACCGAATTTATTACAACTACTCGATGAATTTGTACCAATTTCGATGTCACCGAACTCTATCAGACGCTGACAATTACGTTTCTCTGTCACACTTACTGGAATGATTATATTCTTAATCAACATGGCTGTGAAAGAAACGCATCTATCGTGTTTTCATCCGACCCAATCGCCAACCAATCTCTCCACTTTATTTTTATTTATTTCTCCCATTGTCCTGTCAACAATGCCGTTTCTAAGAATAAAATACATGGCAGCAACTTAAAAAAGAAAAGATTTGGTTTTTTATTTGCGGAACGCCAACAAAATCTGACAAAATGTTTAGTTAAATTCTAGTCGGTTGTTACTCGGATGGCTGTATTCTACCATGCAATAACAATCATGTATTAACTTTTGTAAAAATTTAATAATAAGTGTTTATTATCTTTTAACTTGATGCATTATAAATATTTAAGTGAAATCTAGGTGTATTGATGGATTTGGAGTGATCAGTCATTCATTCCGAAAACTATTTTGGTTTACCAAAGGAAAAGCTTTACAGGCTGGTACCTGTTTTCAAGCGATGTCAAATGCTCATTGTTCATCTTGCATTACAGTGTTCTCTCCAAGCTGTTTTTGTGGGTTTTGCTGACCCTTTTTATCACAATCCTGGTTCTGTAAAATTTTCCAGCCTTTGCAGGAATATTTTGTATAAGTAAATATGCAAAAAGTATAATTTATTTTTCTGTCAGTAGCTGTTGAATAGAGGGCTTATAGCCCCCTATTACGAGTTGATGAACCTCTATATTCGTTTTCTAGCGGGAACACTATACTGACTAAATTTGATAATCACATGTTTATATTAATCCAAAGTTTTAACTTCCATCAAATGCTTGTTAACTATTTACTATTCTTTTTATCACCAAGTATTTTGGGGATGTTTTAAGACAAACAATTGGGTAAAGGTAGTGTTCGAATCAAATTGTAGCCTCCTTCCCTTTATTTGATGTGATATTTGTTATCAAAATCTAAAGTGCAGTAATACCAAAATATAATTAGAATTAAATATCTTTGCAAGGCTATCAGCTTAGCGCAGAGGGGTGGGATGACTTAAGCAAGTTCCTGCGATTGAAATGCTGGAAATAAGATAGACAGAATGGTTAGGGAGGATCCTACTAACTCAACTCACAGAATATCTAAAAAGAAAAGAGAAAAAAGAAGGAAAGCCTCTAAGCTAGTATGAACTTTCATGTAACACTGATGATGTTTCTAAAGTCAAATTCAAACAAGCCCAACACCTTAGTTACCATTTCTTTACAAAAGGTCTTTAATTACTTAAACTTAATACTCAATTAAAGGCCATAACTCTTTACTTATTATTATTAACTAATCGGTTTCTCTAAAAAAATTGCACAGATCGAATAATCAGATGTGTCTGCGTTGGTGAGCATTGAAATTGTGATTCCTGTAACAAATACAAGGTAACCAGAAAATACAATGACAAACATTTTTTACACAAAAATTTATTGGCGAAACAAATATTTATTGACAAGATAACTTTTAGGAACAATATAATTAAAGGGATTCCATGTTTTGATATAGAACTTTAAATACTTGATTTTTTAATGTTTTAGTAATTGACTAATAGTTTGCCTCATTCCACCAGAGACTACTTTGGTGACTTCATTATAATACGGTTAAACAAAGGTCGTTGTTTCCAAAAATTAACAGTGAATGCAGTTGCCATTCCTTAGATCTCAAAAATCTGAAAAATTGTCCTTGCAGCATTGTTACAGCATTTTTGCTTGCTGAGCTGGAATAGTCTTGCTGGAACGAAATATTGTTGAGCCCAGGGAAGCACCACATAATTAATTGTTACTCCATAATTAACAAAAACAATAAGTGCTTTTCTAGTGGCACAAATTCTAATCCAAACCAGAATGGATTGCAGATTTTGGCAACGTTCAATGATTCTGGATAGTCCAGGCAGTTCTGCTAAGCAGATTGTATCATTTTGATGATTATGCAATTACTCAATTGTAAAGTTTCTTATCTGTGAAAAGCATTTCCTCCCAATAGGTATCTGTAACATGGGTGTATTTTTATAGTTATGCACACCTGTTTTTACCGTAAGTTTATAGTGCTTAAATTCCAATTTCTTTTTAATGAATTGATTAATGGATTTTGCAAGCAATGTTTTTCACAGATCTCTGTATTTTTGGTTGATGTCCTTTTGAAGGATCTGGTGTTTACTGGATACTTTCTTCTTCTTCAAGGGTGATCACCTTCATGACCCAATTTCTTGTTTAGTCACTTCTGAGACTACTTATCTAGACACGCTAAGCATTTTTAACAATTTCATATTATGATATCCTATTTAAAATAATGCAATAATACTTGCATGTATATTAGACATTCTGAACAATAACTATATGACATGGAATAAACAATCAAAACACAATTGATGCCTTGAAATATGGAGAATTAGATTGAAAAGTTTGCTAATGCAAATATCACCATGCAGTTGGCCTTGAGATAAAAAGCAAGTTGTTAACAATTTATAAACATTATTTAAATATTCACTTCTTGTTTAGATCTCTATACAGTTGTGTAAAAATAGTTGCAGATAAAAAATAACGAACTATAGTAGTCTAAATATACACATCTCTGCTATTATGCATCTTATTGCTGTTGCTTACAACAGCTGTAATTCCAACATAAGAGTTATACTGCCTAATTTTTATACCTAATAGGTAATTTGGTAATTATAACCTAATTATTGTCTTGCAATAAAAAAACTAGAAAAAAATAATTAGGAAATATATTAAAACCATAACAAGGATGCAATTTTAAAAACAAATAATGATTACTTTTAGAATGATGTAAAAAAATTAGAAACAATAATTTTATAGAACTAAAATAGATGTAATTATGAATGACTCATTATTGTAACTGATATCTAAATAAATTTAAGATTACAACAATGAGTCATGGCACTGAAATTTATTACATAAGCATTATGACTAATTTTATTCTATGCTAATGTAGAATGTTCTAGACTTCGTTTTTCTATATAAATAGTGGATTAAATTCCTTAGTGTTTAGTTTTGCTTAGTATCTTGTATTGTTGAAAGTGTTATAAATAAATAGAAATATAAACGTTTATTAATAGGATACTGCCAAATAAATACTGAAGTAAATACGTGTAAATAAATATCTGTAATTTAATGAATATAAATGAAGATTTTTAAACAATTAACTAGTTTCATTGCAATAATTTTAATGTACATGCTAATAAAAAATAAATCTAAAATATCCCAAGTTTAAACATAACTACACCATCATTTAGATTCAATATACAACTATAGAAATACAAAACATATATAAAAAACATATCCAAAATACTTGCTTATTTTCAAATTTACAATAAAAGCAATCAATGATTACCAATGCTACAAGCTAAGTCTGATTACCCTATTACAAATTTGCAAATAGGGTGTCTACTCAAAACCGAAAATAAATTTCCTGACTTCCCAAACAACTTGTTAAAAATTCCAGATTATATGGAAACATTTTTATCAGCCTAGCAATAAGTTCTTGATTCAAATAATCTTTTTTAAAACTTTTAAATCTCTTTAGCTATGTTCTGTTAAGCAGTGTCCAGACTATTGAATTGGGCCACAACCTGGACAATGGTCAAGCTTCTATCTATGTGCAGGCAATTCTTAATCTAACTAAACCACAAACTGAGCCTCATTTAATAATGAACAGTAGTGCAAGCCATATTTTCCTTATACAAGATGGGCCATAAAAACAAGTGGTTTTCAAATTGGCAACATTGCTAAGTATACACACAAACAATGTGCAACAGGTGGGGATTGCAAGCAGATGCTTGAAAATTCAGTTGTAATGGATCGCTTCACTGGAGCACATCGTACGTTCTGCATAAAACAGTTTTACAAAAATGACGATTCGTGCACGGTTGTTAAGACGTTTGTTTCGCGCTGAGTTTGGATTACACGACTTACGTCAATGCCCTAGTGAATGTGCAATTAGGTCGTGGGTCAGAAAATTCGAGACCATTGGTTCCACTCTTAAACAAAAACCCACAGGACGCCCAAGGTCAGTTAGAACTGAGCAACGAATTAACGAAGTGGGAGCTTCTGTGCGACAGGATCCTGGAACATCTACTTGTAGATCAATTCAACTTGCACTATCACAAATGTCTTTGTGCAGTATTTTAAAAAACGACCTTCATTTACATCCATATAAAATTCTATTGGTGTAGGAATTGCAAACAAATGATCACAATTTACGGCGTGCTTTTGTCGAAACAATGTTGGCGTGTTTTGCAACGTCCAATAACATTTTATTTTCAGATGAAGCTCATTTTTATTTAAACGGATATGTTCATAAACAGAATTGCGATATTGGGCTGAGAAAAATCCAAAAGCAAAACATGAAAGGCCTGTGCATTCCCCGAAAGTCACAGTGTGGGCAGCAATTTCTGCTCAGGCCCTTATTTTTTGAAAAGAAGCAGGGTGCGACTGTAACTGTTAATTCTGAACAGTACACAAAAATGTTACGTGATTTTTTCTTTCCGGCTTTGCAAGAACTGGAAGGCTACAATAGCAGGGCATGATTTCAACAAGATGGAGCCAAGTGTCATACATCTAACACATCGTTGGCTGTCGTTAGCGAAATGTTTGTAGGAAAACCTATTTCACGTAGAGGGGATATTGCATGGCCTCCCAGGAGTCCTGACTTGATTCCGCCAGACTTTTTCCTCTAAGGATTTTTAAAGTCAAGTTTATAGCAACAATCTAGCATCGGTAGTCAAATTGAAAGAGAACATTAGAGAGAAAATAGCAGCAATTCCACGTGAAATGTGCCAGCATGTTTTCACAAATTTAAGATCCAGATTTGAAGAGTGTCTGCAACGGGATGGTGAACATCTGGATAGTGTTATTTTCAAAAATAAATTTTCTTAATGTGTACTTTAATATGATTAAAAAATTATATCGTAATTATTTGCAGTTTGTTTTTAAAAATTTGTTCAAAACCGCTTGTTTTTATGGCCCACCTTGTAGAATATGGAAAGACATAGCTTCCGCATAGAAATGTGAATATATTGCTGTCTAATAATTACCAAGTGTTTTTGTTGCTTCAAAGTTTTTAGTCTAAAATTTTAATTTTTTTATTTATTGCAATTTAGAACTATTTATATTGTAAATTAAGTACAGGCAGTTTAATAATTATGTTCATGTAAATAAAAGGACTCGTCTGTAAATAAAATACTGTTTAATTCATCTGGGTTTTCATTACATTTACTTAATAAAATCTCGCAAAATTCCACTGCAATACAATTTAATTATTTGTACTTTTTTCTATGGTAAAATAATCCACCTTTACTCAAATAAATGCTACATAAAATTAAACACGGCAAGATAATGTAATTTGATACCATTACGTGCCACGTGCTTGATAAGAATTGAGAACATGGCTTCATATTTCCAATAAAGTGATGCAAATAACTGTTCCAAATTTAGCTATCTTGTTTACAATAACGTAATTAATTATTCTATCTTATTTGTTCTTATAGATTTTCCTATGTGGTGCTCGCTGCTTTCCACACAGTTAGTCCAGTACAAGAAACTATAATGAAATTAGCTGCTATAGCTGTAGCATGTATTTATGTGCAATATGCAAAAAAAGGAGGGAAAAATGATGATGGTAAACCTAACTATATTCAAAGCAGGTTGAATATGGTGGATCACTTTACTTAAGTCCATTGTATGCTTTCTCATATCACTATTAAAATAAATATCTAGTCACAACTACATTTGCTTCATGTAGCCTTTAATGCTGGTCTTATAGTCATGTATCAATCACAAATGGAGTATTGAAACTCGGATTAATCTGTAACATATCCTAGTCACTATAATCCTAGATTCAATGCAGAATAATTCTCATTTGAATAATCTTAGGACTGTCTAGGTTTAATCCTGGATTGTGTATTGGTAAATGCCTACGCTTTTATTTGGATATTTTCATAACCTTTAATTTGTGTACATTTTGAATTTGACCAGTTTTAAGTTTTGGCATAAGTACCTAAATTTTTGAATTAATTAATAATGGAGCATGCTGAATTTAGAGATGAATTCTTTAATTATTTAGATTACTATGAAGAGGAATTTCAGAATCAACGATTACCAAAAAGGTATGTAAATGCACATAATATATGACAGAGGCTATTAACCCTTTCTATCCCACTACCGTGTACATACGAGGGTTGTCTTTTAAGTAGTTACAAAAACTAGGAAAGAAAACAAACTGTTTTATTGTTTTTCAAAATATTCACCTTTAAGTTTTATACACTTTTGCATGCGTTCAAAC